>JAAAKL020003813.1:0-22254 GCA_010016065.2 Carybdea cf. marsupialis auct. non (Linnaeus, 1758) | reverse complement strand
CTTGAAGGCTTTGAGCACATGGGCACATGAGCACAAGCTAAAGAATTGATGAAGACAGCTAAGAACAGGGTAAAGTGGAGGACCATGACAGCCAACGCTTTGAAGAAGCATGGCACCTGCAGAGAGAGACTAGATACAACTAAAAATGAAGCGCTCGTTAATTCGTGCTCATTCACAGTACCAGCTTACAACAGTATGAAGCAACTCAATAACTACACTCTCGGTTAGGCGCAAGCGGACAGAGAAAACGCTAGCTGGGTGGCGCTTTACCAGAAAGGCGTATACAGCACGACTTCGAAATCTAGATAGAAAATTCTTGTCAGCGTAAAGCCAAATACTCTCATGTGTACGTTGCCATGCACGCCCATAGACGTAGCCCAAAATATCGAAATTCCCCTCCCTTCACTTGAAACTTCAGCAGTGCATACTTTCAAGGCAAAATCTGACTACAATCACCCAGCATCAACACTCATAAAGAACTATCTACGCATAATATGGGACATTTGTTAACTTCAATCTCAAGTTTAAAACAGGCTTGTAATTAACGTCCGGTCACGTGCGAGTATCCGTATGCGACTGTATAGGCAAATAACATGATTTGCGAAAGCCTGTGTGCACCAAAAGATGAGTGAAATTGAATAAAAAATCGATGATACATAAACAGCTAAAATCGTTAACAAGTTAAAGAAAATTGTCAGTAACAGGTTCTTTCAGTCGTTACAGTGTTACATACTGGTAACAAATTTGGGTAGATAAATGAGTTGCACAAATTAAGCCGGGTTTCTTCACTTCAAATAGTCGGAATGGGGTACTTTAGTGGGGCCTACTTTCCTTTCACCCTTCTGGATCTTAGCTTTTCAAGAATGTAGTGGTTCGATCTTGGCAGTCCCGAGATACCTAGATGCAATCACTAGGGCTAGACAGTTGCCTCTGCTTCCATACAAAAATCTATTGCGAAATGCACCAAATACTCATATACCTCAGCATAGCGAGGAGTACCACCTCCGATGCAACCAACCTACCAAATAAACTGGCTATGTACTTACTGCATGCTACACTATACTGGTCTAGCTTAGCCATAAATCTGCAGTATTTGGTATTTCCGTTTCTTGTTGCCCACGATTCATGTTGGCTACATCAGCACTGGGCAGCGGTAGGGGGTATATTGCTAGGGGGAGGTGTCTTGGTCAGGAATTGGCTGGCGCCAGTAGCGGAGCAGTAGCTTTCTTGTCCATAGCTCCGGTAGAACAGGTCGTTACCTTCCTCCCTTTTTTAAACTCCTCGCCTCCTTTCACGACCTTATTTTTCACGTTCCGTCCCCTGCTACACGGTAAGATGTGACTGATTTCCACCTTCCTCTACCTTCCTGTAATTTCCTCTATCCATAGCTGCTCTAATCGCTTCTTCATATCTTTGTCTCCTCCAAAGTGTGATTTTATCCAGCCCCGGCATTCTAGGTCATCCTCTATTTAGTTTACAAATTATACGCCCCGTAAACAAAGTTCTACCAAGGTTACATTGTTTCACCAAAATATTGTAACTTCTCTTTCTTTCATTATCGAAGATATTAAAGAACAAATAGTCTCATTGTACTGTAGTTCCTTACCGTGGTGGATCAAAATTGTCGCGAATCGGTGAAAAGTGTCTTCATAAAAATAACTGACGCCTTCATCAAAATCAATGACTTGTACCGTCAGATAATAGCAAAGTACTTTCTCACGATCTTTTCACCTACCATGTTTTGTCACGGATTAAGGAACACACACAATCCATATCCCATCTGGACTTGCAAGGATCTAAATCTAAAACTTGTGAATCGGTCAGGAAATCCGCCAGGCTATCCCTCTCTGCGAGGTTGAATCTTTACAGAAAGCTGATTACTGTCTTTAAATCCCTAATTATGCTCCATTGTAATTTTCGAAATTTGATTAGATTTGTATTAAAGGAAACCGTTGTTTATTCATAAAAAAGGTAATTAAATAATTTGTAATATACTAATCTGCGCTACATATTTTGCAAGTATTTAATACGAATACAAACGCCTGATTGTTCTCGGGATGTTGATTATCTTCTGTCTCCTTCTAATTAGTCTCACTCCAAACATTTTCAGGGAATAAAAAAGGGTCACTAGAGCAGTTACACTATAGTGACAGCCATTGTATTGTCGCTTGATACACAGGTTCCAGAATTGTTACATCTACTAAAAAAACCCGCTTCGTCCCAATATGAATAAGTTGATCAAAGGTTAACCAGAGTTTTATATTACGTCACTCTTGGGTGACATGTCGCAGAAGTGACTTGATTCAGATATGGAGCTAGAGAGTTGGTGTGTGTATGAAATTTTAAACTATAACACCAATAATGTCGACGTGATTAAGAGCTATGGTGGCAAGTGGCTTAACGGCATCGGAATCGATGGTTTAAACTAAAGCAACAAGATTATGGCATATTCTTTTTATCACAAATTTGACCTAGACAAACAAAATAATTCAAATTTTACTCTCTTAGGATTTAGAGATCCGACAAAAACTCTTCACCATGGATTAATTCATTGAAATTGATTAATAAGCTCATCAACGCTTTGATCATCTCATTGGAGTTTAACACGTTATGGGCTGATGGCAGGTTATGGGCTGATAACAGGTTATGGACTGATAACAGGTTATGGGTCCAGTAGTTATAATACACTTACAATAGAAAAACAAAATTACTTACATTTATTTGTGCTTAGTAAGATCTCCCCGTATATTGCATTTTCAATATTTTACGCAGCCCCATATTAATAGCCCCCTCCCCCGATTATTGGAATTCACCTTGTCTGTCAGCATCTGCAAATCTACAGCCTAATAACAAAGTACAGCAGTTTGATAGTCATGTGTCATTCACAAGCAATGACGTCAACTGGTCTAGTTCCTATTTCCCAACCTCGGATTATTCTAACCCCACTCACTAAGTCTATTCTTAGTTTCCAGCCCTCCTCTCTATTAGGCATCTGCTCACTGGTAACCTTATCGCTTGATGAAGCCAATACCCCAGTTACAATTAATTGAGTTGCCTTCGCCCGCCGCAGTTCAGTAGACGACCACGTTAACGAGGTCACTGAAAGTGATATTACATTACCGCATCCTGAAGCTGCAAGATAAGAATAACGACAAAGCCACTTAGTAAGGAGCTTACGCAATTTTCTTGTCCACAGTTTGTAATCAATTCCAAAAATCGTGCTGTACTACAATGCTCCTTTGAATAAACGGAGTTTGCACACTTAACCTGGCAATGTGTTATACGTGAACATACGCGAACAAGTATTCCTTGAAGCAATTTGAATTGAACATGAAATGTGATGCACACTCTAGTCACTTAATATGCCGCCAATTATAGCTGAAAATAGGTACACAAGACATGAAAAACCACAACGTACTCTTGTACTAATGCTGTCCTAAATTGATATTTTAAGACTAGCCTATGACATTTGAAGACTGGTTTATGACACTTGAAGACTGGCCTATGACATTTGAAGACTGGCTTATGAAATTTGAAGACTGGCCTATGACATTTAAAGACTGGCTTATGACATATGAAGACTAGCCTATGACATCTGAAGACTGGACTAAACCATTTGAAGACTAAGCCACACTATTTTAAGGCAAGCCCTCATTTTAACTTCATCTTGTAAAGACAATCTTCCAATAATGACATCATTTTATAACATAATGCAACTTTTACGAGTTCCAAGAAGACGATTTACAAAAATGGAAAATAATGTTAACAGAATTTACGGTAAATCATGGTAAGGTAACGTCGTTACTATACCTGGTGGGTCTCCATGTGTATGAAGTAAAATTTCATGCTCCTTCGCAAATGCAACGAGTTCCTAATAGAGGATAGAAAGTGTTAACAATTTTCATAGCAGTTTCATGCATTAATCCTTCCTGCCTCCATATTGTTGTTCCTTCTCGTTTAAGACAATTGTCTTAACAAAGGTTATCCGCGAGGGTACTCTTTTACACTTCTACTATTATTTAACAACGGTAATGTTATATCAGCACACATATTCAGCCTGCCAAAACGTAAAACAGAAAGTCGAAACTTACCAAAACTTACCGAGTTATGAAAGGACAAATTTGGCATATTAATCAAAGCTCAGCTGAGTCAAGACAATTTCAGGTCGGCATAGCGGCTGGCTATGCAGAGCGGTTTCCATAGTTTGTAATGTATTGTACTACTTCTGAGAGCGCTGATTAGATTATGCAAGAGTTTTGATTGATTCATGTGCTGTGATTCTAGCATATTACTTTTACTTTTTGAGGTCAGCGACATCAGTAACTTGTTCCAAACTGTTGCCGCTACCTTGCCGACCTTGGGAGGTGCTGGGGTGACGTAATATGTCCTATGCTGGGGTGAGGTGGGGTAATGGAATACTGACATTATCAATTGTTTTCAGTATTGATGAAATTAAAGCATATCATCAAACCCATTGTTCACTTGAGAAAACCAGCGAGCTCGCGATCATACTCCCCCCTGCTGTAAAACTTTAAAATAAAGCATTTACCTCTGGCATATGACAGCAGGATGTCAGGTTAACTTGGTTGACTTCTGGTTTCAGCTACAGAGAAAAATATCCACATTACTCATTACTACCACTAGAGGGCTGAAAAAACAAGAATTGTTAAACTGTACTTAAAATTTTACACAGGCCAAGGGGAGGGGAATAGCTGATCAATGCTCCATGCCTCCCTAGCAATAGCTTATCATCATCTGCTTTAATATGGGTGCAAGACTCTGAAACACGCTCTGTTTTGCCATCAGTACTATTGGTGCAAGGTTCACAACAACCTTCAACTGAAGCTGTTAGACTCTGGCATGAATCACACTAATCAATTATTACGTTCGTCATACCCTGTTCGTCGATCCCTAAAGAGGAAAGCACGCTGCTTACCTCGTGGTCGGTAGTTGTTGCAAGACGGGACTCTGGAGATAGGATTATTCTTGATTACTTTGATAACAAACTTTATAATTGTACAGAATCCTTGTATTGGGGATTACGTGAAAACATTTATGATATTGTATCAAATGTCTACTCAGTGATTAGTTTCCTACCTTGCGCGTACACGAAAATGGCCCATCAAAAACAGGTTGCCGCGCAATAGTAACAACAAGACTAATTGGTTTCTTTTGGTTAAAAATTGTTGTAATAAATGGAATGTCAACTGCTTACCCTTGCAAATGAAAGAAGTTCCTCCAATTTATTTCGATCCAGGTCACAGCTTGCAATCTGCAATGCAATTTTGCTGTCAACCAATCTCTCCATTTCCTAAAAAGATCAAGTGTTGAAGATGCATATTGGTAAAGCAGCACAAGGATTCATAAGAGCTGATAATGCAAGTTTATAATGTTAATACATGATTTAGCCACTGCCCCACATAAATCATCCCATATAAAATCCATCACTTGTATAAAAAGGGGGGTAATGGTATATATTTAAATATTAAATGAAGTAAATATGGTAATCTCTGCTTAAATCATCTAATCAAACTGTGTTTGCATGTGGGTACGACCCAAATCTGAAATGTTGAATTTTGAATCATACACCATTCTTAACCTAAGTCTTTCAAATAAGCACCCCATGAATAAGGCCCCATTTTACCCTTTTCAGTTTGCAAGTAAGATTCAGGAGATACAACACTTGTGTAACATATGACATGTAGGTTATAACCAGTATCATTAATACTGATGCAAGGTGTTAATGTACTTGTTAGATATAATTGCCATTAATAAATTTCCAGGAGAAAGGAGAGAAGTTGGTGTTAACATCAGTTAACATAAAGATTTAAACATTGGTGAAAAGCAGGTGGTGGTGAGCCTTACAGAACTACTGTCAATGCTACTAAGTGCATTAGCTGTTGTTGGGCTTGATGATACCTGCAGAAATAAGTGTTAAATGCCTCATCAAAAACTGGTTCAGTGCATCACATATATCAAAGCAGTGTCTCTTGAGGCTCTCAGCTAATCACAATGCTAAACTTGTTTTCATAAATAAAAGCAGATTATAGCCTAGAAAATCGCCTCAAGAATACCTTTTTGACATTGATACATGACAGTGGCAACCAAAAATAAAATATCTAAAATTGAAATCTTCCCTAGTTTCATACATACCCCAGAAGCTACACATGATGTGGCTTTTACTTTTAAGAATGTTGTCATAAATATAAGAATACAATGAAGCTCATTCAAGAGGTCTTTTTTGATAATATGTGACACGTCAACTTACTGAAATATGAAATGACACATTTACATGCAAGGATATATTGTAATCTGATACTACTTACCCTCCAATAAGGTTTGGCAATTTCAGTAAATGAGACAGATGAACCCTCTTCTATTGGCGGGAAGGCAATAAAGGCAACATCCAGATAGCTTGTTCCAAGTTCTCGTAAGGCTATGTGGCAAGGAAGAATTGATTATCAATTGTGCAAGTGGAGAAGATGAACTATGTATCAAATAACTAAAAACCATAAAACCAGTCCAGATGAAAAAAAAATTATAGACAGGTCATCCGCAATCTGGAAAGTCTGAGGGTGTTTAAAGGTCAACTGGCACAGGAAGAACAACAAACAGTTAAATCCAGTCACAATACTTCCAATTAAATGATTGACACATCAAAATTCATAATTCGATTCAAAATAGGGTCACTCAAGTATCATGGCATAATGCTTAACGCTCCATCTCCATATGGCATACCTAGTGCAAAGTATTCAACATTAAAGTATAAGGCCCTTAAATAGTATATATCTAGGCCCTTAAATAAACAATTAGTATGTACTTACAGGTGATCAAAAAATAATCATCCTGATTATCCTGTGTAGTATTAATAAATATCAATTACCATATGTAATGCAAAGCCCTGAGTTGACGTTGAAGCTCTTACACTATTAAAACAAATCATTGATTATGCAGGAAGTAAAGACACAGGCAAGGCTACACTGGCATACTGAAGCAGGATATTGGAACAATGGATGTATCACAGCTACCAGCCCCAATAGAGCATCATTAAATTCTGCAAAGCTATAAGGTTGCCCACATGATGCAAGACTGTAAATAAGGAAAGTATGGCCTGCTCAGTGCAAACGTATATTCAGATAGAGAACAAACCCACTGTTTAATGAAAACTAAAAGTGAAATAGAGTGGCACATATCAAATACTGGGTAATATCATTATGCCAATCTGCCATTTAAATAGAAACATCCATAAGAGCAACAAACAAACAAAAAAAGAAGAAAATAGAGCAAATTTACATACTTGAAACATAATACGTACCTTCAAGTACAGCTTCTTTAACTTGTGATGGATTGATTTTGTGTGCAAATATTTTTGCTACGATAAGAAGACATATGCAAGTCTGTAGTTTTTATAGTTAACAAGTACCTCAACTATAGCAGTGGCTACTATAGTCTGATTCTCTTATAGCACTATCATTAAATCATCATCTTTGTTTGATCCTTGAATTTGTAAGCTATATAAATACCAATATAGTATGCACCCTCACAATACTCCAATACTTTTTTCAGATTACTTTTTATGCCACTGTCCACTAAGATGCCTTCAAAACCTTACATCAGATATAAGTCATTAAGTACCACTATGATTTCAAGAAGACTCAGAAGCTATTCTTAAGTCAGACATACCTGTTACTTTCAAAAGTGGTCGTTCATCTTCTGGCACCTTTTCTAGTGACTCTGCATTCACACAACATACTGTTCTTTTATCCTGGAAATATAAAAAAAGTTATCATTGTCATGAATATCATCATCATTGATCAAGTGGTGCCAGACAGTAGAGGTAGCAGACAGATCTGAGAGAGGAAGACCAAGGAAAACCTGGAATGAGACTGTGACTGAAGACCTTTATAAATGCCTGTGGCCTTACCATGGACATGGCAAGCAACTGGGACGAGTGACAAAAAAGGATACAGTTGACCATAAGGCCAACCCCCTGTAGAGAGGAAAGATGGGCATTAAACCCCAGAATGATGATGATCATTATTATCAACAACAGCAATAAAAATATTGTCATTATAATTTAAGCAAAGTCCCTCTTGTTGATTTTAAGTAGCAACCTAACAAATTTGTTTGACACACAAGTTTAATGTCATTGCCAGGTCAGTTCCTGAAACATTATTCAGATGCTCCAGCACAACAAAAGGACCACAGTGATTATTAGCATCACCCTCATTGGGTTTATAACTGCCACGTACTTTTGACCTCTTTCAGACGCCATGTCAAATGAATGTGTTGCTATGCAGGCCACTAAAAGGGATCATTAAGGGCTATTAACTATATACAGCTTCATTCTACATAGGTTATGGGCACAAAAATGTGTTAACAGATCCTTAACTATATATATACTTTAATAACATTTAACAAAGTTCTGTATGAGAGAGGAATAACACCCAAAATATTTATATGGCTTTTCATTCGGCTTGTACCACTTCCCTAATTGGCACAATTCCAATCTTGTAAATTTGAAAACAAAACAAAATAAGGCAGCATTATAATCCACCTTTGAAAAGTATTTCCAAAGATAAGCTCTTACATCATTTGAGCTTCTATGCCATTGGTTTAACTAACTGAAACTGGTCCTTGAAGATGAAGTGCCTCTCTCAATTACATTATTGTGGGATTTATTCCTTAGACTTACAAAGTCAGATCTTTTAAAAGTATCAACGAGCTTGTAAGATGACCTGTACAGGTGGTTAAATAACCTCCTTGTACAATGAATAGTAACATTATAGATAGTCATTTGGATACCATAGGTGCTAAAAAACAGTTCAGCATCTCATTCAAGCAACCATGTTTGGGTATATATTATTCATGTCACTAGAATAACTTGGATAGAACATGATTCAACTTATTGTTGGTAAAGTCTGCATTCATTGAGTATTATGACAAGCTATTTTCAACAGTATAATATTCTTGCTGGTGGAATGTTCCATTGGTTATTTTGGTACTAGCCAGATACTTGGCAAGGAAACAAAACATGTTGGTCTTGGTGGTGACAGGTAACAACAAATTGAATAGAGTAAAATGTAATAACCATGACAGTTATCTATTGTGGTGTTTACAGTGCTTCTTCTTTTGGTGTTAATATTCAGATGATGGTCACATGATTCAGAGAAGTTGTAGATGTTGCTCATAGAAATGACAATTCCATTCTAAGTTCCTTCATGTAAGGAATGACTCATTAACTGCCCCTAATATTAACAAGCTTGTTGATGAATAAATGAGATACATATTTGTTGTTGAAGTTTATCATGACAATGATGATGTTGATGTTGACAACAATGATGCAATGGCAATGTTGGTGATGATCACAACAGATATAGTAGCAGTAATGCTGTTGATTACCTTGATACTGATAATGGTGATGATGCCAATAATAATACAGATGGTGATGATGATTTAAAATGATGATCAATGGCAATGATAAGAATTTTGATAATTTAGGAGGTACTAATTGTTACAATGCTGCTGCTAAAGTGATGATGCTATTGGTGATAACAAATGGGGCAGGGCAAGCAGAGGGAGTTGATCCTCTTTTCTATGATCCTTTTTCAACCAAACCATCTGACATATGATACAAATTGTTTCACAGGGCATATCCTACCTTAAAATCTGATTCCTTCTGGTTTACATCTTTTATCCAAGCACTGAGTGTCTTGACAAGGCTATCATGAAGCTAAAAGAAGGTGGGTATGCAAGGATGAGATAAAATGTTAATACTCAGCATTATACCAAATCAGAAAAAAATTATAGCAGATATACTTTTATCTTACTTACCCCATAATCAGATGAAAACTCCTAGATGATTTAAAATGTTAAGCCTTACATTGTAAATAGACACAAAAGTTGATATAATCAATAAGCAGAACACACATGTACACAATCAAGTTGCCACTGCTAAAACTTTCAACATAAAAACGTAAGTGCAACAAATGTTAGACTTTTTAACATACTAAGATTGATACAGTTTGAAAGAATATATTCTCTCAAAAATTTTTAAGCTAGTGATGTGACTATGCTTTTAGCATCCAAAACTGGAAGGTGGGTGGGTGGTTGATGTGAAATGTTGTCCAGAATCTGTACCCTTTTTTAACATTAGTAAGATCACTATTGCTACACTATCAATGGCCTAACTGCCCCTTATGTGGCCTTTTTGGCATGGGTTAAGATAAGGCATTGGGGCAAAATAGGATAGATCAGGAGTAAAACCCCATCTTGAAACTAAAGGTTTCATACCTATTTTCAGAAAAATTTCTAAGATTGAAAGTAATAGTTCTTTTCTAGATGGGATACATACAAAGTTAAATGATCTCCGTGAGTAGGTTTGAAAAGTATATCACTCAAGAAATAGAAATAACATCTCAAATTCACAAATCAATGGAGCATGTTTTTTAACATTTTCATTTTTTTAAATCTCAAAATACATTTGATATTAAAATCATTTCACTAAAAAGTGCAAATGTAGGTCATGAAACAAAAAAATTATTTATAAATATCACAAGAAATCTTGGGGGCTGATATGAAAACTAGCTTTTGTATTAGAAAAAAGTGTTTTAATCATGAATATAAAAATCACTTCTTGTGATTTCATACCATTACAGAAAAATTTGTACTTGCAGCACCACAATAAGTGCCATGTTCTTCTAACAACTTAACTGCCATCAAAGGATAATCCCCTTGACATATTCTAGTTAAGATATGTTGAAGTATTTCTTCCAGATCTTTACTAGGAGCATTTGCCCCGTGCACCATTTTTATGAGAGCTGCCTCTGATCATTTTTCATGTTTTTGTAGGCCATGTCTTTGAAAAGGAAACTTCAAGTATATTTCCCACTGAGGTTTGCCACCAACACATGGCAAAGCTGTCGTTGATTTTAAAACCAATCCATGATACATTGCTAAGATTTTGACACAACTAACTTGATGCTTGCACAATGAATAGGTCCATTTTCTAGGACAAATGGTCTAGTCAAATCAAAATAACCTAATACAAATATTTAACTATAATCACATATAATTTTAAAGCTGTGTATAACAACTGTGCACACTCAAGATTCCACCATGTAGTGGTGAGCTGAAGGAATTTCAGTTGTTTATATACGTATGTTATAATATCAGGAGCCAATGTGGTGACACTGGTTAAGATTTTGTCATGAAATACTCCAAGTTTTTCGAACATTAAAAATAATCAAGTAAGCAAAATAAATATAGACGTAAAAATATCTGCGATGTTATACCAATAAAGTAACGGGGTCAAGTTGACATTTGTATGTATTTCCAATATATATCTATATTGATGGTTGATCGCAATCATTTCGAAATCGACTTTAAAATCTGAAAAATAGAATAGATCTATCATTCCTATGTGTAATGAAGAAGATTGCTAAGCCAAACTCAAAATTTTCTGGAGATTACATCATTGCATTAGATGTGGTGGGTCTAGCAAAATATAGGATGTTCAAAAGACCTAGTGTCCAATAGTATCTTTAAAACTTTAAAATTAAATTTAAAAAATCTTACTAGGTAATAAGAAATAGTAAAACATAAAACATGCTGAGGTGTTACCATGTTTAATCAGCTTGAAGGGCACGCAACCCTAGATTATTTCGGCCGATTTTCATAAACTGGCGAGCAGAAATCGCCTTAAAATGTTTTTCTTGGTCAACAGCGTCAGCAGATCTCTTCTTGGAAGCTTCTAGCTCAGAAATCAACCTAAATATCTCGTGAGAACTTTTTACAACTTAATTTGAGAAACAGGTAGACCCTAGATACATCTGCTCATGCGGCTCTTTACTTCAGTGTGTCAAGTTATAAATGAGCATTCCCGCGACGAGTTGTATATGAGTCAATGTGAGAATCAGAAAGTAAAGAAAAGTTTACAAAATCATCTTTCTTGGCTCATGTTTAAGTAGGACTACTCTTCAAAACTACACTTCTTTAATTTAAGTCCACTGCAAACGTATAATAACAACATAAACGTGAATGAACCCACTCCCTTTGTTAATGGTGTCAGGTTACAACACCTCTTTAAATTCAAGATTGGCATGGTTATCTTTCTTGTGGCTTATACCTCCACTTAACCAGCTTGAACATTTTGGATTCCTCTATCTGAACAGGGCTGAGTCTCATCCTGAGCACATTCTGATAAAAACAAGAATGAGGTATGTGCACACCTACAAAAAGAGGGCACTGTAAATATATGCTCAAATAAATCACCTGAAGGGGCTCTCAAGGCCCCATTTTTCAACTTCCTTGATGACGCAGTGCCACAATTGTAACCACATAAAGGCAAAATTAAAAGCTTAAGTAGTCTCTTAGCTGTGGGAATAAGGGAAATGTGACTCTGTCCATGTGGACCATTGACAGCCGAACTTTTTAAGGAACGCTATCTTGGAAGCTACCATTAGGTAAACGTCAAAGGAAAAGAACACAGTTATACAGGCCCTTTTACCGCAACAACCGATTATCCTTGAGATTCTTATGCACTAGCAGAAGATAAAGGTATCAAAATGTTTTCTAAAAGTGTAATAAAACGTACCTCAGTTGCAGGACTCTGTGTCGTTTTCCTCTTCAAGCTGCTCCAATGTGAGATGTTTCCAGTGTGAACGTAGAAAGTGTCTGCTAATGGGAAAATGGATAGGTCACCGCTACCCTTTTTACAGTTTGAACTTGAGCCATTAAGAGACGAAATTTCAGTCTCCATTCTTGTCAACGATGATACGTTCTTGAGAATAACTTTAGTGACAACTTTCCTTGGAGGCAACTGCACACTCCGCTGAAAACTCTTCTGGATCAAAACATTTGAAAGCTTCTGAACACAGGTTGTACTCCGAAGCCAATGGAACATTATCGATTGTCCAAATTAACCAATCACTGCCTCAATGTAATTGCAAATAACCAATGATAATTCAGTAATTGCTCCAACCATGAATAGGAGCGACGATTTAAAATTGCAGATCTTTCCCGCGTAAAAAGCAAGTATTCTGCAATCCCCATCAAGCTGACGCAGTCTGCACTTGTTAATGACGTAACGTGGCACTTTTAAAGCAAAATAATGCAGTTAAAGTACCTAGTAATATGAAACATCCATTGAACGAATGGTCACTTTAACGTCTCTCTTCTTCTCAGTTAAACAAAGAAGATCGGAGACTTAGCTTACTACACTACAACCTACTTTTGCTGTGTCATCTCAGAAAAAACACAAAGGGTCTGAAAACGAGTACTTTTTATAGAATTCCATAGACACACAAACACTATAATGTAGGTTAATAGTCTATTGTTAAAATATTTATGCAAGGTTAAAGAACTTGCGGCAGATAATGACCAACAGAGGGCGATGCTTGTATAGGCTTGTTAGTTTAGAGATGCCTATGAATCGAGACATAGGAGGTATATTGTCAGCCACGGGGGTGCAAAAGGTGAGAAGGCTGGATAGCAAGGTATTTTATACCGAGGAAAAGTTATCGCGATGAAAACAAAGTCCAAGGTGGCGATCTAATGAAACTAGATAAGATGCGAGTGGTTGGTTGATATATTCTATCCTACTGAATAGCCCTAGGCAGTTGGAGATCGTGCAAAAGTGCATGCTCAACTAAAATGCCGTGGAACTATACTTGAGCAATAAAGAAAGAAGAACGCCTGTCTGCAAATATGTATCAGAATGAAGCAATAAAACCAGGGTCCCATAATAGCATGCTTAAAAAGCAAGATGGGGGTGAAACGAAAGCTTTAATGTATTTTAAGCCTCACAAAAAATGATTTACTTAATTTACCTTTTAATTTTAATTTTTCACATATATTTGTACCTTTTGCGAAAGAGTGGGAGCATGACTCCGGCACCTCTCACTCTGACAGCAGCAAGAATGTGCATGCTTACATTTCAGGCCTTTGTATACAAATAAACACCAGAGCGTTCTCAATTAGTACAAGATATGAAGGGAATTTCTGTTTTCCAAATTTAAGAAGAGTAACACTTTCTTATTACAGAGTAGGGAAAGAAAACATAAAGTGGGAACAAACAGAGTGGGGGGAGGGAAATTCTTGCGTTTGAAAGATGACAGTGTTGTATATAAAACGTGACAAATGCACCCACAAGAAGGGCTATTTTCTGCGTCAAATTTCCTGTTTAAGCTAAAGGCTTTTCATTATATTACCAAGTTCATAAATGTAAATAAATGTTAATGATTTACTGGTATAAAATAGCTAACTTTGAAGCCAGACTCGAAACAGGACAAAAAAGCTACTCAGACATAGTCTGGTCGCAGTTGAGCGCTTGATACACAAAAAATCCTGTTACTATGCAGACAAGAATATTTAAAATCGAGCATTCTTTCAGATTTACATCCGAAAGGTAAGACTAGCGGCGAGCCACAATTTAATATCTTGACACGTACGGTCGCGAAGTTAATGAGGAGTGGTTAAGGTGCTATCCGAGAAGAGTAGGTGGGAACCCCAGGAGGGTAGGGGGTGAACTGGCAGCTAAGATGGAATTATCTAAGGCGTTGAGAAGCACAATAGTTTTCCACACGTCCCCCAACCTCCCTCGTTGCATCTATGTAATAAAGGGCGTCTAGTATACATCAACCGATTTATCAGCAAAACATCTGGCAACTGTTACCTTCCCGGAAGAATGGAGGACAGATAGCGCCAGGCTCGGCATAACTTGATTGCTCAAGTTATTCGTTTCAGCACAATATTTTTCAGTCTAATTCTATACGATCCCACATTCTTCGACATTTAGCACTATGGAACGGCTTTTCATATCTTAAACACTGAAATTCACACTTCTTTTCATCAATAGATGGCACCTTAATATTTCATTATTGTATACGAATAGCTCATTAGTGATTACACATTCCTCTTTAATAGCCATTATTTTGTTAAATTACGCTGAGTCAGATGTTTCTGGTAGTTTTTTCTTATTTCAGGGAGTTAAATTGAAGCTAATGTTCTGCAGAAGCTGCGCTGCGGCCCATAAGACAGTTAGAAGCTGTTATCTATTGTAATCCCTCATTAAAAGATCAAAACATACCATAGGAGTCGAGACACAGAACCTCTGTAGAACTTTCCACGTGATCGGAGAAAATGGCATCAGTGGGCGGTGTTGCCAGATTGGTCATGTCTCATCACGCAAAGTCGCCCAAAATTGAGCTTAAAGGCGCTCATAGCCAAGCTAAAAGTCGCCCAAAGTTGAACTTTTTACGCGAGTTTAAAATAAGCAGTAAGCCTAATATGCGAATAAAACATGAACTAGAAAATCTAAAATACGAAGGAATTCTTTATTTTCTTAGAGGGCTTTGCAGAGAAGTTTGTGTCTTGACTGTGAATGCGGATTTCTAGAAAACAAAGTGTTTGGTCTTAATATAGGAAAACGAGAAAACATAAAAGACAATGCCGTTCGTAATCGTTTTAAACATAAATAAAATGAATAAAAATTCTATTACAATAAGAAAGCAAGCATAGTTACACTCTAGATATTGTCTGAGATTGTTAACAAATTGAAAAATCTGCAATATGGTTTCCAAAAAACTGAAAAAGAAATCATCTAAAAATGAAGCGCCCGAGACAAGATTGGTGACAAGTTTGAATTAATTTGTTGAGGTGTTGGTTACGAAAAGCTGTTGGGTATGAGAGTCTGCGAGTGAGTTTTTCATTTTGACAGGCGATACTAGGAGTTGGGAAAAGCACCAATATCCAGGGCATACTTGTGTCCCTATGCTTTCTTCCTACTTACATGTCTGATGAACTATAAGCCATCCTGGTTCCTTGATCCTGTTCTCCTCGACATGTCTGTATTTAAAATGCATACAATAGGTTTTCTTGACCCACTAGGTTTCGTATATACCTATATCATTTTTTAAGCTTAACAGAAGACGCTCCTGTACAAAGTGAAAATGACTTGCAATATGATAAAATACATTGGCAATTCTACTTGTGTTTGACTGGTAAATTAGGAAAGCTTACCACCAGGACAAAAAAATTATTGCAAGACAAGAGTTGTTGTGGGTCACTGGTCTACTATTTTTTAAAATCGCGTTGAGAAACAGGTTCATTATCCTAAGCGTTCTTGCCAGACACTGGTCACAGCAATAATTTGGCGTGAAGGTAAAACAATTCGGTGAAGAGCATAGAGAAAATAAGAGGATCGTAAGAAGTTTTCAAAGATTACATTTGTAAGAGTGATACAATTTCGGTCACTAGTGTTAATGAAAAAACACGTGACCGTAAACTTTATTGTTCTAAGTCAAGATCATGCGCAAGCGGTGGGCAATACCTGCAGATATATAATTCCTATATTCACTTCCTGGAAGAACTGGCATATTTCCTGGAATTATGTCATGGTTTTTGCACCTTCTCGGGCTACGTTTTCACCTGCCTTGTCATCATCATCGCGTAGAATATCACTTTAATAAGCCTAACGTACTATATATGGGTTTCTTATCCTGAACGTCTCAAAGCGATAAGATCATTTCCGAGAAATTATTGAAGTCTTGTAACCACACTGAGAAGATCCGTCTGATCTTTCGACTTTTATGATAAAATCTATTTACGATAAGACTGTTGACGGGTTTAAACTTCCTCTTATCATATCCAATCTCCCTACTTTTTAACATAGTACACCAGATTATTTCACGCCATAGACCGATGGCGCAGGATTATCTGGCGTTAGTAACTTCAAATATCTCGGTTCCTATGTATCTGATTGTAAGAAAGACTTCATATATCGGGTATCATATTCATATAAGGGTCAAGCATGGAATCCTTGCCACAAGCTACATCATGTCTGGCAGTCGATCATCTCACTAAAGACGAAAATCAACTTCTTCAAAGCAGTCATTGAAAGCATACTGCTACATGGCTCTGAAACATGGACTGTGAAAAAGAGATCTGCAGCAACGTTTGGATGGCACATACACTTGCCTCCTCATGAGGATTCAAAATATCTCATGGTACCAACACAAAAACAAAGAAGAAATTTGTAACATTTCCCCAATTTCTTCCATCGTAGCCGAAAGAAGAATGCGTTTTGCAGGAGATTGTTGCAAGTCTAAAGCTCAAGTAGTTTCCGATGTTATCTGCATGCGCCTTAAACGTTCCAGCAGAGGCAGCAGACAGCTAACCTACCTTGATAGCATAGCCAAAGACACGAACACTGATGTGGAAGACCTGCCAAGATTTATGGAAGACAGACACCAACGCGCAAAATAGTGAAGGCATGCTTGACTGCGGTCAAGTGAAGTAAGTAAGTAAGTTAGCGTAGACTGATGAGCTAACATAATATAACCATAGCTTGAAAGTCATCCAGTTTTGCAAGGAACTCTCCGTTTTGTAAGTTCTCTTTACATTTCCCAAATAACTTAATATAAATAAATCAGTAGTGGTCATCATATCCAACTTCATACAATTCTGAAGGTCAGCTATTCCAAATGGCACCTTAGAAGATCCCTTATGACATCTACTCTTTACTTAGCAACTTTTTCAAATATTCAGAAGACCGTTTCTTGAAGTTGGAAACCCGGTTCACCTTCGAAAGTCGATGGCTATTATTGCTAGAAAACTACGGTTATCTTTCACTTCAATATAGAGAAGAGCCTCCCCCTCCCCCCTCACCATTTACATAGAAGCAGAAGAAGCGGGAAGAAAAGGACGCAACGAGAACAGTAGAGGATCGCTATCCACGTAGACAATCTTTTATATATATATATATGTATAACATTTCTTGGTTTCACAGCGTCTTAGTGCGTAGTAACATAACAAAACAAATCGTACAAACGATCAATGTCCACAGAAAACAGTACTTCCATTGAACGGTAATACTGTAGTACAAGTTTTGTGTTTCGGAAATATTTACAAACAAGACCTTGATACTTTAACGACGATCAGAGCAGTTCAGAGAGCGGGAGAAAAAGAGGTAGAAGGGAGGGGGGGCGTTAAGTCAGCGATGAAATAAAATCACCTTAAAACCAATCCAGCATTGTTAAAATACGGCAGCGTAACCACAGCACCGACCCCCTACGAATGCCCCCTTGTGACGCAGAGTCATTCCGTACCCCCTGAACGAAGTCTTATCATTGTCTTAGTTTTTATCTACAGATTGTAAGCCTGGAGTATACTAGTTCGTAGTTATCTATCAGCGTCAAAAACAACAGAATCACAGATATTAGAGCTTTTAACGTATTCTTGCTGTTGTAGCGAAGTTTCGGAAACAAACTGACTGACAAGCATTCTGTCTGCCCACCTGAGCTGATATTGTACACATGCAGCAACCTGGAAGCCATCTTCTTCGTGCAGAGGTGGTGACTCGCAAAGCTCACTAATACGGAAACTATGCAAAGAGTACCTCAAGAAGTCTGCAATAGCTTATCATGCCAATCGTTGGCACCAATAATAGTCACCATATGCGACTCTCGGCGCTGGGGATTACAGATCATCTGGCAAATCATCTTCGTCTTCATCCTATGCGAAAGTACAGAGTGATACGAAAAGTGAGTTTCTTGAAGCAAACCTACTGCCGACGAATAGGAGGAGGAAATACATCTATCACATCTCTTGAAGAAGCCCTAGATACGAAAAGATCTCCCATTACCCAAAATCGCTCTCAAGATGGTCTGCCTGAATTCTCAGTGACATCGAGGAAAATAAATAAATCAGTTGAGAAAAATTTATAATGTCTCTAGTACCCAGGCCACATTTTGCATATTATTGATATGTTGGCTCAGTGTGGGCTGATGGGCTGTGCAAACAGAACGCAAGTAATTAACCTGAAGATGCGATCAGGAGTATGACCAGCCAATCAAAAGGGGGCTTACTCAGACCCGCAAAATCTTCTTTAATACAGTTTTAAAACTATTAAAAATTATGACAATAGACAACTCTATCACCAAAGTGAAAGTTATGATAAACAAGTATCGTACAAAAGAAGGTTAATTTTTTCGATCTGTAACTTGATATCAAAGCTAAAGGGTTTCTAACTATTATTAATGAGTAGTTTGCAGCTAAAAATTGATAATACGTATTCCAAAAAACTTGGATTCAGATGGATGCCATGATTGAACGTTCTGAAAAGTGTGGAAAGAAATCCCAGGCATTCCCCTGTTATAACGCTATTGGATGTGACAGTGAATAACAGACGTCAATGATAACGAAGATAGTTACCTTAGCCTCTTTTGGTTCTTGCTCTTCTCCATACTGAAGTGCTTGGTCTACTTGTGTGAACAAGTATGACACAGAATCTTCATCAGTAATGTTTAGCGGAAGGAAACTTACCAGACCGTAATCATCAATCTTCAAAGGAAGATAAAAATACGCTGTTAAGAAACCACATCCTACAAAACAATATAGTTAAAGGAAAATCTATGCCGCACCGTAACAAGATCAAGTGGCGTTAGTAAAACCATATTACAGGGCACAATGAGTGGGAAAACAAGAAGAGGTCGACAGCACAAGAAATGGTGCGATAACTTTTACAAATGGACAAGACTCACACCAGAAGAGACCCTACGATCAGCAGAGGACAGAGAGGTGTGTAAAAATATTATTCGTCAGAGTACCGCAGCGCCCTAACGAACTTCAAAAACAGTAACGGGATAGAGAAAAAGAAGAAGATCTTGATTTTGAATTATGAATAAATGGCAACCAAAAGAATGATTATTATTTTATCCTCCGTTTTCTTGTTTTTGTAAGATTCGTGATGCTCATAAAACAGATTCCTAGAAATAAAATCCGATCCGTTCAATAGAAATTATCATGCATAAGGTAGATGATCTTCCATACCCTTAAAATTAGCGAAGAAAAATGCAATGAAAACAGAGAGCGCTTTATTATAACATCTATAGAAAAAGAATTATAGAATCAAGTTCAGGATAGCATCGTTCACAACGGTAGTGGTTTCCAAAAAGCAAGAGTATTGTATTGTATTGCATTGCATTAATGAAAAACTGAGTTTTCTTTTGCTATCAGATCACATTTGGCAAGCGCACAGTAAATCTAAGGAAAGGAATACTTAAAATGTTTTGTTTCATCGAGTTATATTTTTGTTCCATTAAAACAAAGTCTGGGTTTCTTCTGCAGGTAAACTGCTGGATATTCAGAAACTGAAGATGGCCGTGTCGACTAGAGCGAGAAGGAGAATTTCCTAAAAGACTGAAAGGATGGGATGAAGACGAAAAAGAGAAATAATAGATTTTTAAATGAGTTAGAGGACAGCGTAGAATAGCTACGTACGAGGTACGAGCTGTGAGAGAAAAAACATAGTTTGAGTAAGTGGTAGCATAACGGCGGAAGCGTGCTCTAAGGATGAAGGACATCAGATACGGAAGCCATAGGAACACATCTCATAGATTTCTGTGCTAGAGGTAGCTAGAAAGGTTATTGACTCCTATACAAACCCTATCCAGTGTAAGAGAAGTTAAAACAAAAGTTTGTAAGAAAACAGTAACATAAAACTTAAATAGTGAGAAAGCTTTACATTTGAATCCCCTTTCCAAACCATTCTATATTTCAAACAGTGCAGCTTCTAGTTTCGTTCATCACAGTTTCGTATAAACTGTTTTAATGGACTTAAAGCATTACCATCTTTGTATATAATATTTAGTCACTCATGCGATAGTTTATCTCATGTAAGGACAGTGGGACCTCTTGCTTGCTTGCAGACGCGTCATATCACCACTGTTCGGAATTACAAGAAGTATATGAAAGTACTCTCGCCCATTTTTTATTTTGATGCATCCTCTTTTAGCCTCCATTCATCAGAGATAAAATATTAAGGAAACGACAAAAATAGTTCAAACCATCCTATGATACTACGTACAAGGTACAAGTAAGAGATAGCAAAGTCGGATCAACGCAAAAATGCTAGCCTAAACACAAATTCTTTTAGCCCACACAAAGACAGTTTACTCAATGACACATGGATAGATTCTGGCATCGAGAGATGTAGTTCAGAACTAGTCTTTCTTCCAATCAAAAATCATTCATCATTGTAGTCCTTACAGCACTAGGAATTTTCCATAATGTGCCCTAAAATGGTGGGTTTTGATTCAAAATTTTACCTTTATTGCTCGGGGACGTGCTGCTTTACCCTCACCCAAAGCCTTTCTTTCTCACGGCTCGAATACCGCTCTCCACAGCGACAACCATATTGGTATAGTATATTCTTATTTGGTGCGTAGGCTGTACCTCTTTTTGACTGGAAGGGACAATTTGTGGAGTCAAATAGGCAATCTTTATGGCATTTCACACACAACTTTAAAACTATCGTAATTCGTTTCTCGTAAAATTCTGATGTTCTCCCTCTCCACGGCAGTCTCAGACATACGAGGCAGCATCTCGTACCAAAAACCGTGACGTCAAGTATAACAATAGTTTGAAGGGTTGAGTTAAAAACAGGCTACGTGTGGCCGTGGTTCAAAACCACTCACTCCAATTGTCACCATTTCGTTCTGTAAGTACTCGATCAGGGGGACTTTACCCTTCTTGTGACCATCTGAATCCATACTAATATACTGTCCCGTAAACGTTGTGATTACATAAACAGAGATTGTTAATGAGCTCCTCTCTTTCGTGTCCATACTCACCATCGACAAAATTGTCCCACTTATCCATGCTAATCACAATTCTTGAATAAAATTTTTTGAAGCAAAAATGCATGTTGAATAAAGAGCTGGACTTTTCTCAAGGTAATATTTTCTTAGAATTTCAATTTAAAATGAGAAAAGTGTTCCTATTTTGCTTTTAGCTGTTGTTAAAAAAATTTTGCCGTCTCTCTGCCGAAGCAATCACGCTAGTCCCCTTGTTTCATTTACCTGAACCTCCATGTCAATGCAGCTTCTTGGCAATTGTTGCAAGAATAGGAGTTTAAAATAATTACTTCCTCTGCAGATTTGGTGTCTCTGAATAAGCACTCTCCACAACAGCAAAAACAGTTTTCCATTAGTCCCTCGTGAGGTATTGGATCATTTACCGTATTCAGAGATATTCAAAATACTGCTAACTAGGAAGCCCGAGTAATTAATGATGTGTTGCTGTTGGATGACTTCCTCGATTCATATCTCATCCCTTCCTTTCCCAACGAAACGCAAACTGTCCATATCTACTCACTCCAAACTTTAATCGTACGTTTTTCCTGCTAAAAAAGTCAATAGATTAACCTTCGTCCCCCCGCCCCCCCCCCCCCCCCCGCACCGTTAGTGCTGTCAT
>JAAAKL020003812.1:0-22258 GCA_010016065.2 Carybdea cf. marsupialis auct. non (Linnaeus, 1758) | reverse complement strand
GAATAGCAAGACAGAAATGGCACTTGTTATTATCGTTGCGATGAAGGAGACTATGGAGAACTCGTGGATGAACGGCGTCATGAAAACGTAGTGGCAAACAGGAATAATATGTGCATATAGTTAAATGAGATGATATTGGTGGTGGTGACGTTATGGTGAAAATGATGGATGCCGATGAACTAAAAAATGAATATGTAAATGGCTGTCAAAAAGAAGAGAGAGAGAAAGATGAAAATAAAGGGAGATAGAAACAAGGTTTTAGGACACATAGTTTTGAAGTAAGGAGGGAAGGAAAGAGTGAATCATTACCTATCGATGTGGATAATGTTTAAAAATGAGGGTGTTAATACTGAACGCAAATGAAAACGAAAAAAGTGACTAAATGTAACAGTTTTAAGCCGTTGAATGAGTACTGTTTCAGATTATCTTCTGGATCTAATCTGGAGATGTTATCTTCCTTATAGGTTAACAAAACCCATGACATTTGCAGATTGCATTGGAGAAGGTAAGTCTTTTATTGACTTGTTTACTTACTAAAAGTAAATGCCATTGTTTGCGTTACCTTTTACTCGGGAAAGCGTTTACCAGTAACAATATCGGTGAAAAAGGTCTGTATTCTGGTATTCACGCGGACGTCGGCCTATAATCGGAATGATTTCGTAAAAATGGCTTCTACCTACCCAAGCAAGTACTTCCCGCAACCTTGCTCCAATTCTGTAATCCCAGATACCACGCCCTTTTACCCACCTTGGAGCAATTTCCAGTGGAAGTCCATGCTAGTGATATAGTTCAGTACAGCCGTTCAGTGCCTTTTGATGTAATACGATGGTTGTTTCCATGATTTTGCGGTCAGGGCTGGAAAGGCATGATAGAGGAATGTTGATTCTATCACCTTCTTTCATTCTTGAAATTATCTTCTAGTTGGTCGGTTTCCGTTTTTGTAATCTCTGGTGTTCTTCGTTTCTCCTGCCATTTTGCCATTTGCATTTAATCGTTTTATTGCTGGTTGCCATTCTTTTGCCCCTATTATTTGTTCAGCTAGTTGCACACAAAGAAACGGTAATACGTAGCCCCATAAAAGCCTCTTCCCCATTTACTTCGCCCAGAAAACTACACCAAAGACGGATTTTTATTGTAAGAAAGATAATGCAGAGCTCCTGTAGAGCTTTAAGCTACCCTCAACCCTACAACTATGACAATCAAGAAATGTTAGGACAGAAACCTGATGCGAGATTTTTGTTTTAATGTATGCATACCCCACAAATGACAGTTGAGGGATAATAGATCTTGTGTGTATGTGCATGATTGAAATTGATAGACGAAGTGGACAGATGTTAGCAAAGAAATTTTGTGGAGAACTATAACTTGAAATTCAACGTAGCAGTTTTTGTAGGAGATAGAGTATTCTGTGACAACTGGATTCGTTGAATAAACTGAGCACCGTGATGATCACAGGCGCACACTGATTCGAGGTTGGTGGCCATTGTAAAGGTAACTTCCCAGCTGAAATACCAAGATTGTTATCCGTAAGAGAATGTTGTATCACACGTTGAAAGCATCCAAAAGTAGTTAGTATCTTATGTCATATATCGAAAACTATTTAAAGAAAGATATTTAACAAGCTTTTGAACAGATGTCGCACGTGCCATATAAGGCGTGGTGTAAAGACATGCGCAGATTTCCGGTATTAGTTGACCTGAGGACATTTGGGCTGACGTCCAGGACGTTTGTCCATGTAAGGAGATACGAGCCCAGATCTCTCAAAATGTAAACAAATTTCTCTCGAGGTGAAGCATTTAGGTCATACTATCACGAGATGTTGCGGTGCCACCACGGAGTGTTTGTTTTGGCTTTGGCTCACTTAACGATGGTTTGCTTACGGTTTATCAGACGTAAACAAAACATAGAAGTGTCACGGATTCAATTTGAGACAATTGGGAAGTAGGCAGAAGACAAAATCGGTTTTTGTGTAAGGGCAGGAAAGACTTCCTAAAAAGCAGTTGTCCGCGATCTTGCCGGAAAGACAACTTCGAACGAGCATATGCTCTATTTCTTTTGCTACGCATTTAAATTTTCCGTCAGAAAGCCCTTTAATGTGACGGTTCAATACAAAGCAATTTTCAAGAGACAAGTCACCGCTCGTTCTTACAACTGTGTCAAAGTTAGGCACAAAACCATGCTTAATTCCTTGTCTGGTGTAATGGCTAAGTGGCAGCCATCAAGCTGTCAAACTGTGTTAAAAGGAACAGCCAAGACTATAGAAACATATTTAGTAGTTTTGAAATGTTTTTTATTCATTTACTGGAATTATGGCGAATTGTTCCCATTAGTGTATTGTTAGGACAAAACTGTCTTTTTAAAAATCTTTGCAATCAGCGAGAAAAGAAGTTGGATAGCAGTAAACACTTTTATGCAGTTCTCAAAATTATAGAAATGGGAAAAGTATTGTTACAGAAGTGAACAGATCTAGCATAAGCCTTTTAACCTCGTATTCGTTTCTTGCACCGAGAATGAGGCTACAGACCACTGATCTCTAAAAAATACTGGATCGAAGATCTTCCGTCTGAAAGTGAGGTCAGTCGTTGGACGCCATTTCAGTCCCCATCACACAAAGCTTGTAAACAATGTGACGCAACATGGCGGACTTTCCCGCGCTATTTTAACTAATGGGGGCCAGTACTCGCGACTACACTTTTTCGTAGTTGGAAACAATAGGAAGCTCGATCCAGTCTTTTTTAGAGATCAGTGCTACAGACTAAACGATTCACTAAGCTGAACAGTCCAGAGCAATATCTTTGTCCAAGCCTCTCTTTGATTGAATTAATTGAAAGTGATGTTAGCGTAACATATCCTGAAAGAGTGGCTGAGTTGGAACATTGTCACCGAAAAAGGACAGTAAAAGTTGAGGTCGAGCGGTGAGATTGGTATTTTTTAATATGTTTGTAAGGCAGGCGGAATTTCGCTCTCAAGAAATGAAAACTTTGATTCATGTGAGACAAAATCAGATTGTGTAGAGTAGTTCTCAATATTTAGTAACGTTAAGAAATGAAGACGTTCATTATTTTTCCACAGCACTTCAAGATGCACAGATATGGTTTTCGAAAATCCTAGCCGATGATGCTTACTAGGACAGTAAACGTATGTCATTGATGTGTTCATATCACTCGCGGTCGCCATCTTGGGACGGTTGTAGGGAGGGGGTGTTGTCATTTCTTTCAATCCATCTTATAAATATCTTATTATATGATTAATGAAGTATGCATGATCATTAATGTAATTATAATCAGCCGGTGCATCTGATAGTGCTTTGTGCAAATTTTAAAATGTCAAGTTTGAAATTGTAAATTTATTGTTTGTTTTTTCTTTCTCTGATTCAGAACTTCCATACGGATGGGAGAAAGTCTCTGATCCTGTTGTAGGGATCTATTACATCGACCATAATACACGTAAGTAGCTTCTACGTGATTGTTGGGTTAGTGCAGTCATTGTAGTGAGGGTTGAGAAACGACCAGGTATCCTTACAATCTAAAGTGGAGGTACCTAGGATTGAATTAAATACACCAACTGTACGGTTTGCGTTAATAGCATTTGAAAATATTTGTCTATGGCCTTGGTCGATTTGGTAGCATGTTTAGGAGTGGAATTGGCTCGCATCATCAACGCAGCTGGCTCCTGCCGTGATTAGCGCAAGTGAAGGTCATCCAATGAATTTTGGACCATGTAAATCAATGTACCTCACATTTCAAGTCTTGCAAGTTGCAATATAAATATTACCCTTGTCCCCTCCTGTTAGTGACGTATGCTGCCTGGCAACCGAAACATAGCTCGAGAGCGAAGTTACCTGTAGTATATTTTGCAAAACTTGATGTATTTTGGTATATCGTAGTAGTAGATACCGTATCCATATTATACGCTTGTTTTTATTTAGATGCTAATCAGATTGACGATCCGCGATTACAATGGCAGGCGGAGCAGGAGAAAATGTTACAAGAATATTTAGGTCGTGGGCAGGAAGATCTGGAGGTATGTTCTTTTTATCAGATACTACAGTTTTAAAACATGCAGTGAAATTGTTCTATTTTCTTTTATGCCATTTCTGACTGCATTTGAAATAACGGATAACATAATTGGAAATGTACAAGTTTGAGCACGTAATTTAAAACACGAGTAAAAACTCATGTTAGTTCCACTGAGGCAGAAAGCAGGATCTTCGCTGGCAAGGGGAGGGGGGATGTAGTGTTTTGGGAGGAATATTTGTTTTATGGCAGATGCCAAAGTTTGTCGAACGTAGTAGTACGAGAGCGACTTTTTCTATTTGACTAGCTATATTGGAAAGGCTAGCTCATCGTGTTCTCCGCTGGCACGTGTGTGTCTCCTGTTTTCCCCCTCTTCGGAGTTGATTTGTTCGCCAGCGATCAACGCACTTGAAGGGTTTTTACTGTTTTGTTTTAGGCAAGACAAGACATTCTCGGTGTGAAGCAGAGGCGGCTGCTGCTTGCACAAAAAGAGGTAAGAATTAGATTTGAACTTTCACAGTTATCGTCAAAGCTGTTTTAATTCATTTTGCCATTTTATCGTACAGAAACACGAAATGTCGTGATGAGGAATGAAACGGATGACGTGTACTGCTGAATTCGACACCTCTTCAACAATGATTTCCAACCAATTACCTGTTACGTAGAAGGATGGAGATCTGGTTCATTTCGTTTGTGATGTTACAAACTTGCAGATATATGCTATCCAGACAATGTGACTCTCTTTTAGTTTAACCTTGTGTCCCTTCTTCGCCTTTCCGGTTCCCACGCTTTCCGGCATTGTGCTTGCGGACTCACGTCTTCCAATATTTGGCCTATGTAACGCATCACCCGTCATTTCGTATTCCGTGTTTCATACCCTTCTTTTGAAACGCTGTCCAAACCTTGCTAGACGTTGATCATGCGCACTCAAAAATGTTGTCGGCGTACTGCCAAATCGCCAAGACGTGCTACTATTAAGAAATCGGAATTCTCTTGTCTTGGCTTTAAACTACAGAGGTGCAGAAACCAGATAATATCGGATTGCAGATGCCGATAATTTCACTTGTGACCTAAATTGCCACAAATTGTACTATCAGTGGCAGTACCATACCCAAGAACTTTGGGGAGATTGGAGCGAGGCAAGGGTGAAAATCTCGAGGCTTTCTTTGCTAGGAGGTTTAAGGTGTAAATCGAACATTCTATTGCCGATAAAGTCTGTAAATGCAATTTTCGGAAACAATTATCATGCCGTTTCATATCGATTTTATACTCGATCTAATTTCCTAACCCTAAATACACTTTCCTTTCGTCGTGAAGAACTGTCAAATGTATGTCTTCATTAATAAGGCATTGTGAGATTTCATTTGGTGGTGTACGTTACGGACGACCTCTAACGAGCTGAATTATTCTGATTCTTATTCACAACACGTTTCACAACATATTTCCCCCGATAAACTTGATAACGTGAAGGAAAATGTCTACTCCACAATGCGTTATCGTACACTAGGTAAAATTGAGATATGGTTCTTTATCTAAATAATAAACCTCTCATGGAGTGACACGAAAAGAACAATAAAAAAGGCCTGTGTTGCGGGATGCGTTTTCACTGTTGTCGCGTCTTTGAAGGTGCATGACTTAAAAATACCAAGCACTTGATTTTAACGGAAGTCTGTGTTTACAAGCAAAGGCATAAGCTCCCCCCTCTTGATTTTATTCGGTCGTGATGACTAAGGGGGTGCTATTTGTATGAAGACAGGACACTGAAATCAACACTAGCGACCTCTTTCTAACAGGACTGTGGACCATTTTTTCAGTCTACTAGAGATAGTTTTATGGTGGCGAAGTCGTAATGTGCAGCACCACGTCGAGTCACTCATTTAATTACAGTTGGCAGTTCTGTTTGATTAGTTGTGACTGGCAAACGGTTTCCAGATTCAAACTTTGCTGTACGCTTAGGCACTGCAAATATTGATTGCACTTTGAAGTTAGCACTAGAAAATATTGTTGATACAGGATACTTTTTCTCCAGCATCAGGGGAATTCGAAACGAGTGAAAAGGGGGGCTTGTTAATTGGGTTTTTAAAAATTCTGCTCTCAATAGAAGGGAGGGTCGCCGCTTAGGGCTCTGACTTCTTATTTCTGCCTTGTTGTGGATGCCTATATGACCAAATGTGGATGTCATTTGAAAAAGGACAGTACGACATAGATAAAAACTATACTTTGTCATCTGACGTAGGTCCTACAGAGTATACTGCAGTGGAAGTGACTTATATCCAGATCGACTTGTTTGGTTTTCTTTGCACCTGCTACGAGATGAGTCAGGGACTAGAAGATATAGTTTGATTTCTTTAGATGAAGGTCATAGCTTACATGCAACAGCAGTGACTCGTCGCAGATCCTTACACCCTTTAAGTAAAAGCTGTATTTTAGGAGTATCATTGTGATATATTTGAAGGTTATCGAAACTCGCCATTTGGAATGTTGAGCTCTCTGAAAATACATATACTTCCAATTCAAATAAGATAACTGCTTGATTCGACGGTTTCAGAAGGTATTACCTCATCAAAGTCTGTTTCGTTACTATGACCACATCAACAAACCCATGGTAGGTTAGTGAAATGCCACTATCAACACAAATATTCCGCGAGTCTTTTAAACATTTATAAAGTTCACGTTGAATTGCAATGTACAACTTCGTCTTTCTATTCAAGGTCGATCTGCTGACGACAAGATTCGAAGAATACAACGAACATTCGGGAAGTCGTTTGAGTCTGCATTCGAACTATTCGATTGATAGTTCTGACAAATATGACGCTGATCAGCTGAAGGACGACATCGGACAAGCGAGAAAAAGGGTAAGTATATTAAATCGACCCACTTTATGTTGACAATGGGTTATTTCATCTGAAGATTAAATCGTCAAAGACAACTTTGCTGTTATCCTAAGCCAAATTTTAGAGTTTTAAGGATGATCAATATCCCACAGTTTAAAAAATCGATTGATTCCACTTAGTTGAATGGTTCTGAGCAAGTGGGAAATCTGTTGTTTTCTCTATCCATCAAAAGCAACGTTTGGCCGAGGTTTTGTTATTTTTTACTTGCCATAGTAAAGTAGCGAGCTTGTTTTTTCTTCTCGCCATTTTTCAATCCAAAACCGTTGGAAAGACATTGACTAAGCAGGCAAGAGCTTTTACAAGAAGTGTCTTTGCTTAGTTTGTTATAAAACTGTGGTATTGCTTAAAGAATGTCCTTTTTGCCTGATCTGCATTGGAGGAATGGCGATATCTTAGCAGGAATATTTAAATAACTTAGCATCCTTTTTCTTCCTTCTAGCGTTTGTGTTTTCTTGATTCGTTCTCCCCTCCTTTTGCATACCCCCTGCGCACATCCTGATTCCCGATCTCTCTGATTCTTTATATTACTTTTTCAACTCTATTTATCTTCCTAGTTTCCCCGACGTGCGTGCTGATTATGTTTTTTAACACTTTTTGCACTATTCTACTATCATCTCCTCGTTTTCATTGCTTTTCCTTTGTACTCGTTTGTTAAGCTGTGTTCCTTTTTCTTTCTCTCCCAATGTCTTATTCAACCCCGCTTAGTAAAACCTTAGTAAGACACGATGCATTCATACCCATTGCTGGTTGTGGAATTTTTAGACAACTTGTACCATGTTGGACACATGGGAGCGCTAACAGATTTATTTACTTAAGGATGTAGTGTTGTTTGGTACGGGGTTTCGATAGTTTCTTGTGGTACTTGGGGCGTGGTATGAGATGGTACCTTTCATGTAAGAACTAGTTATTTTAGACCGTTAAAAACTGAAACTTCGTTGAATTATTTGTTAGCTTTGAAGGATTTGGCAGTGTAGTGTAGATATAAACAAGTAAAGAACTGGCTTAGTGGCAGTAGAGAAAATAAATTCCAAATGTCTACGACGACACGATTAAGGGATGTCTAGCTTATTTGACAAGTTGCTTTACGCACGCAGTTGTCAGAGCGAACTGGACTTTGCAGCATGGTTTTCCAATCAAGTGTGCGCTGTATGGTTTGCATTTAACTTTGAAAAACGTAACATCCAAGATATGTACTGAAGACTGTTTTAAAGAACGCTTAAAGCAGGGCTCTTTTTTAAGTTTCCCATGGCAATTTATTCTGTATGTTCGCCGAACATACTAGTCAGTGTATCTCCACCAAAGTTCCAGTGAACAACGTACGTCATTTTAGTGATTTCCGCTACCAACTAAATTTTTAACTTGCTCGAGTCGCTACAAAGCCCCCCAACCCTCTACTACTAGCATCGTATCCGTCTGTTCATTGTTTTAACGCAAGTAATAGCGTCATACGGCTATGACGCGGTGGCCGTGGCGTAGAATCCAAATAGTGGCTGTCTTTACATCCGTTGCCCCTTTTCAGTTCCTTCTCTCATTTGCACACCTGCGTTTCCCATGCAGACCCCCGATGCACTGCAAACAGGTGTCACCTATTGAATGTGGAACCTTCAACTTGTCTAGATTTCAGTCTACACAGTAGTCCTTATTTTTACCATTTACATCTAGAGGCCCACCATACTTAGCCCTTTGAATTTGTTATCTCATAGTCACGGGTGAACACAAAACCCCATTGGGTAACTCTGTTAGTTGATAGTTTGTCATTTTGGCGTCTTTTAGGTCGACAAGTTGAAGCGAGAGCTACAACAAGTCTCAGACGAAGTCAGAATTCAGAGAGACGGGATTTACAAACTAGAAAAACTCGATCATCAGTTGGCTAGCGCAGGTGGACAATACTTACCGGAACAGCTGACTGCTGGGAAAATGAGAAGTGTTCAAATGGAACTTGAATCGCGAGAGAAGGAACGCCAAGAGTTGGTTCAGAGTTTAAGGCAGTTGCAAGAAGGTTTTCAGTTGCCAGCACTGTCGGAAAGTCAGGTACGGGAGATTATTTAGCGTGCTACAGAATATCATCAGTTTTACTAAGTCTTCTTTTGAAATAGGGGGAATGGTTGGGGCTAGTACATGGTAGCGTTTTATTCCTATACATAATGGACATGCATAGTGCATCAGCAGATCTGAAGACTCCTAAATTATTTAGCTTGAAAAGTAGGGTAATGTAAAGGTACATTTTGTATGTTTCTGAGATATTCTTTAATGAAATAGAAAATTAGTGGTTGATTGATATATTTACAGCCGTGACGTGCTATCTGGCACTAAAATTAAGGAGACTTGAAAGTGCGCCAAATACCGAAACCATGTATTGAAGTATACTTCTGAGATAGTCTGGGGTTTAGTGACGATGAGGAGAATGAACGCACAAATCCCGATACCTTGAGGTGGTATGCACTTTTGGTATAGTTTGTAAAATGCATTCTTCCAAATTGTGGTACTTTACCAAGAGACCTGTATCGTGTTACTATGAATGAGTGACTGAATGGATAAGGTCGCATAATATTGTGCCTTTCGCGTATTTGATAATTTCGGAAGATTGTTGTTTCAAGAAAACACCTCAATTTAGCGAACGGCTTCTTACACATAGTTTGTAAGCATGTAACCTCTCTGGAATCAGGCTTTTCAATGCATTTTTTGTTTTTTAGTGTATTTTTGAACTGTACTCCCAATAGGTTTGACCCGCGAACTCAAAAGAAGCTATGCTGTAGCCTTTATTGCAAGTTATCATATAGCCGGGACCACGTGACGTTTTAACTGTTAGAAATTGCTTCAAGATACTCTGGCAGTTTACCATTTAGAATGAATAGCGTGTATTGATATAGCAGATAATTTATACTTTCATGTACAGTCGAGAGATACTAAAACACAGGCAAAATGACGTATTTGAACTCTGGAATTTTATAAATTGATCTTCAAAAAAGACTAGTACCCCCCCGCTAAGAGAAGGTTTTATACCTAATGATCGAGCAACTCAGCATGTATGCAGTTAATAACTGGTACGTATTGACAGAGATATCCTCGTGTCAGCTGCTCAAACTACAGTGACCGCAAGAAGAGAAGAGTCACCGGATTTTAAATAACAATCTCTCGAACGATCTTCCCTTTCTATAACAACCTCAACCGCGTAAGGGTTCATGTTAGTACAACCTCTATAAGAATACATGTTGAAAAGCGGTTCCTGCGTTCGTTTCTTGTAAATATGAACATAGTGAGCATGGAACTTCTGTTCTCATTGACCCGTAATGTTTCCTACCTGGAATGATCGTGTGAACTTACTTGTTAGTATAACTATGTTTAAAAATCTGATTTCCAAGTAACTGCGTCGCGGAATCTCTCAAAAGAGGGAGATTAACGGGAGGTCCACCTTGTTAGATCATTTCAAAAGGTCGTTCATTCTTGAAATGCCATATCACAATCGTTTTCGTAACTTCCAGTGTCAGCGACTGTTGTCCAGCGTAGTTACTGTTGGTGCTCACACTTTTACCAAATTATCTCTATCAAAGCTGAAGATGTTCCATAACTTAACGAAATGATTTGAGGTTAAGCATCACCGTGTGAACCTGGCTATGGTTCCATAGGGGACCATAGAGGCGTTATATCTGATTCTAATAGTTCCTCCAGTAAGACAGGCGTTGTTTGAAATCCATTCACTGGTGTTACAGTGACGGCCTTTTGTTGAAGATGTAAATTTGACTGCCAGGTGAACTGTCAAGTCTCCATCGTGTCCCGAACCATCTCCCGAAAATGAGGAGTATGGCTTCCCTTAGTTCAGTGCGGCTCGATGTTGAGTCGTTTTTGCTAAAGTCTCCTTTGATTTCCAGAATCAAATGAGTGTTTCGTGGATTACCCAACCTTGTGCCCATTCTCTTCTTCTTTGAAGCAGCTAGCATGTGCCTTTCTTTGTCACATGACTGATTCTACAATATAGACTTTCCACATGAAGTCGGACGTGCCTTTTAAAGTTTACTGTTCGACCCATCTTTTGTTGTCGTCATCTACATGGCCCTCCTACCACAATTTTGTTTCCTCAAGGTATATCAATCTACCTCTGTGTGATGTTAGTCTCTTTTTATAAGGCCTCTTGTGGAATCTTCCCATTCACGTAATAAAGGATTTATCGGCTTCAAGTTGCGTTTATACATTAAACATTTTACTTTTTTTCTTAATTAATAAGATACTTAAGATATAATACTTTCATTGATAGGCTTAGCAACAGTTGTTTTATCTCTATACGATGCTTTTACAACTCGGATGTTTTGATTGTGCGTAATTTGTGTTGAAGTGTGCTCAAATAGGAAAGAGGAAGTTGGGGTATAGGGCAGTGGTTGAAGTAGTTGAAGCCAGTGAGTAACCTTTGCTTTACACTACTACATGACAGGAACAGGCTCTTGTAGCCCATTTGAGTGTTTCTTTACAAACAACATGAAGATTCCCGTTGGAAAACTGTATCATTACCCGGAGGTCTGGTCGTACTAAACTGTATTATTCTGAGATTAGGTGAGCTGTCTTGCATGTTTCTGATGCTTCTATTGTTCAAAACATCCTACCACTGTTTGATAATCTCCTTATTATTTTCCTTGTTAAGATGGGATCGCAGTCGAGCCTCGCTTCCGATTTAGGCATCAGTGATTCGCGAAGTGATCTTGCTCAGGAAAGTTTGCACAATTTCGAACAGAGAAGAAGTCGGAGGCAGTTAAGGAAGGACCACCAGCTGGCATTACATCGCATCAGTGAATTGCAAAGTTTGATCGAGATTCTTAATTACCGCATCGAAGTAAGTCGAAATGGGCCGGAACAGCATCGATACGTGCTACTGAAGGAAAAGGAAAATCTCTTAGCAGAGCTTCAGAGATTTGAAACTTACGTCAAAACGGAAGAAGAGCGGGTATGTTACATGTTTATGTCTTTTCCTGTAACAAATAAATGGGTCGCGGGTGAGTGTTAAAGGTTGGAATTGTAACTTGGGAGTTGTAGACACAATTTTTCGTCAAGTTGTTAGACTCATGTACCAACGACCGTCATTTTAGCCGTCAGCCGACTTGTTGCCGTTTCTGTGGGGTAAACTTTACCTCCTTGTTCAATGACCTCTTGTTTAATAAGAATAGTTAGTAGTGGATGCATCGCTCCAATTATCCGATCTCCATTTATACGGACTTCAATTGCCCGGGTAATTTTCGTGACAACTTAGTTTCCATGTTCTTTATTTGTAAATTAAAATCCACCGCACTCGTATTTTTATTTATGGAAGACAAGCCCCTACACTGAGAGAGCTCAAAGTTTGGTCCACTCAGGCCCGTAACATTTCTCTCCGTGCAAAAAGGCCAGAAATATTGTCAGTCCCTGAAGTTCTGTTATAATAGGCATAACAAAGCGTTTGCATGTAGTTTTGATGGTTTACTATGATAGAAAAAGCAATTACTTGGATATACTGATTGGTATACTTTTTATGTTAAGAAAATAATTCACTGCAAGTGTTTACCTTGCAGCTCTTCAATGTCCAACAACCGGATAAAATGGTATCAAATATCGTTAAATCGCAAAACCAATTGTGATCACAGAATAGAAATTTAAAAAGATCCCGCAGTTTTGTTAGAAAAGTTTATTACGCATGAATCGCGCAAGCTTCGTTTTCATTGTGAGACCAAATTTTAAAGTGAAAAGGGTTAGCATTTCGTTTGAACTTCGACAGTGGCATGTCTGACCTACGTAAGGTACTGTTATTCTATTCATGCCAAAGTTTGGTATCAGACTGCATACCTGTTAGTTGTACAAAGAATATGAAGTATCGGTTGCTTTAGCAACGAATTCTATAGCAATCTGCTTATATTACGGTGATGGTGAAGACGAGCAGGCCTCTTTTACAGATTGCCTTTCTCACGCAAGCGCAAATAAAATCTATTATCGACGGCAACGTCCAGTGTACCTTCTCATGCTAGTGGTTTACAGAAGAGTTGGAAGGCCTCATCAGTGACTCAAAGTTGCACGAGTGATCGAAAATACATTAGTCGCCAGTTCCCTTCCTTTTTGTTACAAAATACAATTTTCTCTGCGTAATTGGGTTGCATTAAACAAGGTAAATATCATTGAAGCATTTGATTGAGAAATTTTGTATTCGCCTACTTTTCATTTTTCCCACTGGAAATTTGCACTGTGAATATTTGAAGTGCCTTGGATTCCCCAGCTTCTTGAACTAGCACTCCCTAAGGCTCCCATTTTGGATGTTGTTTAAGTAGTGTTCCACTGCACCAATACAGTATTTGTTGAGTATCTGTCACCATAATTAAATCTCTGCATCTTGGTTCACGCAGATAGCTTTTTATTAAATGTCTGTATCTTAAGACATGGCCACCCTTAGACCGTAAGGGAATTAAGCTTTCCGATAACTATATGTTGGTACAGGGTCGACATTTCTAAAGCTCCCCCCTGCTTTTTTGTTTTACAAATTTCAGGGCGTGTCAGACAATTCTTCTGTAAAGTTCTTTGGTATTCAGGTAGTGTTAGGATTGAATACCCCGGAATCCTCTTACCTACTGTAAATAACATGTGTTAAGTCGCTCTCTTCTTGCACTGACGCTCTCGAAATTCAAAACCGTACAGAGGCATTGTTAGAAACAGCTACACCTTGTACGGTCATTGAAGTCGCAGTATTGGTGAAATGTGACAGACTCCTTCTTGTAATATCCAGGCCAAGTCCTTGTATTAGTCGAATCTTTCAGCCAGGAACTTTAATGTTGCTAGATTATCTCTCGTTACCTAAGTCGAGCCAGAGCTAGTCAGTACTGCCCTGTTTGGATCAAGTGTAACAGTAAAGTTTCTGATTTGTTGCCGACATATCAAAAAATAGGTCACATCCATGGATTTTTGGTCGTCGCCTCGAGTAAAGAGTAGTCGGACTGTCCATTGTCACCAAATCAGACAACAATGATCAAGTTTCCGCCAGTACAAAAAATTCACGAGATTGGCGAAAACGATCCGTATTCGCCTGTTTCTTATTTTAGGACACCATCTGGTATCTAGAGAATTGAACTAATATTTACTTGGATTATGATGGGGGATATTAAATGGAATGAATGCTTAGGAGCTTATTAGAGAATTCCCTGAATAGTTAAGGAGATTAACAGACAGCAAGACTTGATCTTCTCACTCTTAAGCTGCCAGAGCCGTTCAAAAAGCTCAGAGCCAGCCCTTGTAAGAGGGGCCAGTCAAATATAAAGGGATCATTATTATTTCATGTAATGAAGGAGGAGGGGGTCCCTAGATGTGCGTGTTCTTTAGTAGGATGTAGGACTACAAGCGACAAGTCTGCATGAGCTTATTTTGACACCACCCCCGTCAAGGACAATATTTATTGCTGACATCGTCCATATGCTGGGATGATAACTTGTGGTTCGTTCTCAAGAAATGGTTACTTTGGTATTGTTTGGTTCTTAACCCTTAACAGTTTTTACTGTTTTACATTAAGGGACGTAGTACGGAATAGGCAAAACAATTGTAAAGTTTTAATTGTTTTGCCAGACTGGGCTGTTTTATGTTGAGAAAACTAGAAAGATCTTTAAATAGGAAGACGTATGGATTTCGATCGTGATGCGAATGAATGATAGATGCGAGTTCTTTTAAACTTGAAACTATACTGATATTGATATAAATGTTGAAGCGAAGAACCTTGTCAACCCATTTTAAAACTTTCTTTGCACCCCATTTTGAGGAATAATACACTGATTTATGTTGAAGATGCACTTCAAATTCGACACTTCTATCGTGGAAAAACACTTCTATCCCCGAGTCATCAGATTTTGTATGGTTGGTCACCGTGGGTTTTTTGTTTTTGTGCGTACTTCCCTTTTGCTGGTCTGGTTTTGGTGCCACCCTGATTGCGATCATCCATCTGTGATATGATTCCCCGGAGTCAGTGAAATTCTGCGACTCGACTGAGTAGAGTGAGTATCGTGTACGCAATCAAACAACTGTTGTCAGCAGTCTCATTTTGGATGGGTAGTCTTTCATCGGTCAGTTACAGAGAATGGTGGGTGTGACGATGAAATCCTTCAGTTGTCTTGACGGAATCTAAAAAATTTGTGTAACGACTGGATGATTGCCATAATTCTACTTGAACAGTTTCCAGAATGAAATTCCTGTTCATGGAATGTAACCTCGTTGAAGTAACACTTGGACGAGGTGCAAGTCTAGTTACAGTCGAAGTTTGCTTTTGAGATTGCTTCAAGTAACTTACAGGCATGACCTTCTTGTCCTTCGCCGTTGGCTGAATTATTGATCAATTAGCTAATTACAATATAGTTACAGACTGTCCAATAGGCATCACCTTATCATCAAGTATTGTTTGCTTTGTAAAGATTTTGTCTCTGGCAACATTAATTGGACGGATATGTAGGGGCCGTTTTGACGTCTAAGTGCAAACGGGGGAGGCAGCTTTACATTGAAAGGGATCTTTTACGATAAGAAGAACATATCTGTAGATCCCTCTTAGGCAGCCGTTGTCAACTGTATTCGAATGAGGTGACCTCTGAATGATAAAGTAACCATCATGTACCCCAAAGAGGGCGTTTTCCAAATCTTATTTCCCTGACGAATTGGGGACAAAACTCCTTGTTTCCAGAAAGCACTTTTAAATCCAGAAACATTTTGAATATCTTGACAGATGCTCCTGCTCTTAAGGCAATGTTCATTCATACCTCTGTCATTAGAACCAAAACGTTTTTCACTGCATAATTTTAGATCTTTTACGAATCCTTCCGGCGTACCACGTTGGTTACGTATCCCAGGTTGTGACCCATTGGTCCGAGGGTAACGCTGTCTCACTTCTAGCTCCGTTGATTACTTGTAGTTAAGTTTTAATCCACTTGGGCCATTTTCGGTTTGGCCACCAAGCCATTTTAGGGGAGGGTAATATGTTTTCTTAAGAGGACAGGTAAAAAATTGCTAAACGAAAAGGACAAGGATGTCTTACACATATTAAGAACAATTACCTATGAACTGAAAATAGACTATCATTTACGACTATGAAACAACCATTTCTTGTACTGAGCATGCGAGTGTATCGAGTTGCGAGTGTTTATAAATAAGATTGCTTTTATATTCGTAGAAATCTGTTTTTGAATGGCAGCATTGTTAGTTTCTGGGCAAGGGGGCTTCTCGCCTCTCTCTGTGCCCGACCTACAGCGATCTTTGTGTAATTGGGGACAGTTCATTAATAAACGTTATGTGCTTTATGTGCTTGAACTAATTCATCTCAAATAGTGAGTAATGAATATGCATCCGTTAGGAAAGGGTGCGTAACTGCCCTTGTTTGGTAGCTGGCAGAGATGCAGTAAGATGACCCTTCCCAACTCGAAAGTCTGTTTTCTTTAGATTAGCTGCCTTGATTTTTCGTATGCCAGAGCTATGAAAATGTGTAATGTAGATCTGATTTCTTCAGTAAAGAAATCCGATCCTTTCCATTGGTTAGCGAATAACTCTTGGTGGTGCTGAGATATGCATGGAGTTCAAGTGATGCGAAGGCTATTGGTCGGGGAGAAGGTGATCACTAGATGTAGAAAAGCACAGTGGTTAGCGAAGGAACGTCAATAATTTGAAGCAGTCAGCTTTTCTTTCGAGGGGCAGTCGTGTGTCTTCATGGGAGAATTCCTTACTTTTTTTCGGTTTGTCTTATTACAAAATATAGACCTTGGAGATTGATTTGGTTGGCAAATTGATTACACAGACTCTAGATTTGATTTCAAATAGACTGTTGCATGACAGGTGCGGGTCATTTGTACCACTCGTTTTTTTGGCTGCACTTTTGTTACTAATCTCACACTTTTAGCTTGCAGTGTGCAGCATATTTCCTGCTTCTTGAGATCCTGTTGCGGTGTGCGTAGCAGCTCATTGACGGACATCTTCTTACCCCTCAATTCTATTCTATTCTATTGAAAAATATTGGGGCGGTTATGAATCATGGAAGCAGCCCAAGTAGTTAAATTTATATTTATAATAAGTGCAATCTGCACAACAGGGATTTGTTAATTTTTATCTCATTCAGTATGTACGTACATTGCCTGGGTTCCTTATTCCTAGTCTCGGTTCCATGTACCACGTCTCGGTTCCATGTCATATGTTAGGCTTTCATGTTCACCTTTTTTAAAAACGGCATCTTGTTTGAATTATCACTGTGGCCACTCTATGTATTTATGAGTGTTTTCTGTTTGTTGGTTGATGGATTTTTATAGTTACAGTTCTGATGGGCTATAGGCCAGAAAACGACGAGATGTAGAGCCAATACGCTGTTGCTTTTTATGATTGCATCATCCAGTATGGAAATCAACAGGTCACTGATTTCTAAAGTTCTCGTTCGTCCTATTTACCAAACCATGATTCCTAAGTCAAGAATTTTCTACAAAGTTGGCGTATTTGAACTCCAACCCTTTTTCGGTGTCTGGTGAAGATGTTTTATTTAGTCGCCAATATATCATTATATTGGAAGATTACTTTACGATTTTTGAGATTTGATCAGCTTGTATTCCGTATTCGCTACCAAGGAATTTCGTGTGGTAACAGCCAACATTTTTTAGCAACCTTTCCTCTCTTGATCCATGGCCTGCATAAATTCAGAATAAAACAAAACACGGAGGTTCATCGCTTCTCTTCCATGTCACGCAAGATGCACATTTTCTTTTCTTGAAGCTATCCGCCTGCCACAATTTTATTATTTGGGCACATCTGCCTGTCCTGTTGCTCGATGTCTTCCGTCTCCGTTGGATGACTTATTGGGCTCTCCCGTTATATTGCTATAAATCCATCATCTGCAGTATCGAACAGACTAGTTCTCAGTCATACAAGCTTCAAATGCAAAAGTATCCCCCAGATTATCATGAATGAAATTTGCTTTAAACGGAAGCAGCCGTCAAGCGAAGCGCTTTAACTTTAAACCGTATATAGATTACTAAGATTATTAAGATTTGGGAGTTTTTTCAGGACCGAATGAAAGCAATCTTATGTATGAAAGATATTGATTTTTGAAAGCTTGAGAGGTGTGCAGGATACAGAATCAGTGCCTGCCGATAAAGCGATGTTTCGAACTAAGTAACTTTTGGTTAGACAGTTCTTTCCAGGTGGCAGGTGGCATGTTTGCTGGAACGTATTTGCCTTTCTTCATGATTTTTGTGACGAGTAGGTCCCGCTCGCTCGTATTTTGACCCCTCTCACCTTTCCTTTTCTAAGTTGAGGGTGTGCTTCTGTAACAAGAATGTTAAGCTGGAGGAATTACTATTGAATTGTCTGGTAGAAACGACGACTTATTCTTTGCTGAGGTGATAAACATGTTACTGCCATAATGACATCATCTGTAGACTTTTTGTCTCAAGTTACAAAGAAGCCACGCTGAGAACTATTCGAATTATGTCCTTCTGCTTCACGAATGGATGATCCAATCAATCTTACTGAAAACAAGATAGGGGGGTGGTTCTATACCACATCTCTATTTCTTTGTATTTTGTATAGAGGTCGTTCGTTTCCCTTAATCTTTTTTTAACCCCTCGAGGGATTGGCATGGGTGGGGGTGGGGTGGGGGTGGGGGAGGGGGAAAGGAGGTAGTACATATCTGTTTATCGTATCACGAGATTAGTGCATGCAGGCGATGTCGTATGACTTGCCAAGGCCCTGTAGCAGATCTGAGCAATAAGAATACTTTGTTTTTGCTTCGACACACACACAAGAACAAGGATGACTTTTCATAGTCCACCTGCTCCCAAAATTGCTAACCTTGGGTCCTTAGCCACGTGTTGAGACGATGAAATGAAGCTGTTTCTCTGTTGGGAGGGATTGGCACCCGAGTGAAAGACAAGTAAAGTATATTTGTGTTTCACAAGTAATTGAACTCTAAAACAAGGAGATATTTTGCTACTGACGACCATCGATCTCTCGGATTGATTAAATTCTTTTGTAATGTAATGCAAGTTCTGTTATCAGTGTTGCCATGGTGTGGTATATTATAGTATGGTATAGTATTGTATGGCATGGTTTATTATGGTATGGTATAGTATGGTATAGTATGGCATGATGTATTATGGTATGGTATAGTATAGTATGGTATAGTATAGTATAGTATAGTATGGCATGTTATGGTATGGTATAGTATGGTATGGCATGATGTATTATGAAATGGTATAGTATGGTGTGGTATGTTATATTATGGCATGGTATAGTATGGTATGGAATGGTATATTATGTTATCGTATGGTATGTTGTAGTATGGCACATGGTATAGTATCCTGTAGTGTAGTATAGTGCTGTATGGTATAATATAGTTTAATCTTATATGATACAGTAGAGTGGTCCTTCCAAGAAAATTTCGTTGAAGTTTTGTTACAATTGTTTAGGTAGAACGTCCTTTTCCTGACTCTAACCGCCTCGTTTTCAACAAGAACTAGGGACTTTTTCCCCCTTGACCCATTAGTAAGGTTTTTTAACCACCCCATACTCCATACCAACATGCTGCCCTTTTGCCGTTGTTACAGCCGTGAGAATGTTATACCACAATACAATGTACTGCAGAATGGCATTAGCTAGTTTGGTATGCCATTCCAAAGTTTGTGTTTATTAAAATTCTACTTGACCCCTACACCTTTTACTTTAATTCATAAGTGTATTCCAATCCCGCTATCCTAGCTATGAAGATTCTACGCTTAAAGATACTATATTCACAGAAAATTTCAAGTATGCTCCTTGGTGCTTGCTATCGTTTTCTTTAGATTCTACCGTGACAGCGTTTGGGTTTTTTAATTTTGACGCAAGCATTAAGAAAACCATATTTTCGTGACGCACTTACCTTGCACTTGTCGGTTTGTTCGTTTGAGCAGATTTCTTCTCATAACAATTTTGAGCTAGGACTTTCCATAAATTATGTACAATTATTTGAGATTTCTTTCTTTAAAAACACCGAGGAAAGCTATCGTGACATCCATAGCCAATTTTACTTCCTTATGGCCTTGTGGGTCACGCTATCAGGCCTCGGTACGGCATACTAAAAGGTTCCTTAATTTGCAGTTACGGCACACGGTGCTTAACACCGAGGACGCCGGTCTAAGTTCCTATCTGGGATCCAGTATTCACATTTTGTGGTTCTTTCCTTGCGTGTTGTAATTGTTTTAGTGGTATAGTCACCGATCTTTAGTAGAAGTGCATCAAGGATTCTGACTAAGCGAGTTCTGACGCCATTGAAGCGTAAATCGAGTTCGACATTCGCTGAAAATATTTACAGTGCCGTAATTTGAGTAATTTGCTTAACATCCCACGAAATGATTTTATCAGTTTTGTTTGCTGAGGAACTGGTTATTTCAGAATAGATATACTTCAATTCTATTAGTGTGAAGGTTGCAATGATAGCTGAAATGTGCAGACAGGATCTGATTTGACGTTTCTGTAGCAAATAGTAGTGAGTAGGTTAGTTTTGTACATAGGGAGTTTGATCGGAACTATCTTGTGGCAGAGTAGGAAATGTGGCAGAAGTCTCGCCCCCCACCCCCCACCCCAACCCCGCCTTGGCGTAGAATGTAATGGCATCTGATATTTATGGTACTATGTTTTGGCACCCACATAGATAATGTTATTTGAAATGGAGGAAAAGGAGCCCCAGAAAGGGGACTGCAAGCATGAACATATGAAAGGGTAAAAGTAACGCCGTTCGTAGTGGTTGCTTCGGCCCTGAACAGTGTGAATCAATTAAAAAGAAGCAAAAATGTTTTTCTAGTTAGTGATTTCGAGTAAGACAGAAAAGGCAACAGGAAAGCTTTCTTATTCTCAAGTCATCAAAGCACGACAGATACTAATGAGACAGACTTTGGTGCCCCCATTGTTTGGAAAACTGTTTGTAAATGTATGTGGACTGCGAATTCTGGCAACAAGCATTCGGATGTTGGAAGATGGGGGACATCAAAGTACCATTAATGCTTAAAACTAACGATATTGTTTTTTCTGGGAAGAAATATTCAATGTTGGCCTTCGAAACTGGCTTTAGATCGATCCCCAAACCTTCAGATATTTGGGCTTTCTATAAAAAAGGTGTTTTAAAACTAACCTCAACAGTTTAGACATAGATTAAGTTTGTTTTGGAAGACGTGAATCGGACATGCTCCTCCAGGTCACAAGATTCGTTATCCCTGTATGTTGTTTTTGTTTTGATAATTTTTGTGTTGATCAGCAAACGATGAACTCTGCTCGTCTCTCTACCATATATGGTTCTGGTAAAGTGACAGCTGTTGTTCTTGCTAGAACACGTTTCAGATTCCAGCAAGGCTAATTCCTTTAATCGCAAACAGCGGAATAGCTTTCTTCTGTCACCTTTTACCGCGGTCTTGGAAGGGTGTTTTCTTGTAAGCCGGATAACTGCCAACAAGAGAATCTTTTAAATCCAAGAAAGAAGTCCGCTTTTGATCATAATCGGTTATATTAATGGGGCAGGTCAATGTCTCATACAACAGCTATTTTAGGGAGGATATTTGGGTTTTCTAAGTCTAAATGGAAGTAGGGAACAGAATACTTGTTAAATGGGATGGTCAGTCCAACTAGAATTCGCTGGGTTCACCTGGAGTTAAGATTTTTTGTGGAAATCCCGAAAATTGCCTCCAAATAAGGCTTGCTTCTGCAAAATGGAGAGCTATATAAAATTCTCATGGAACTTAGCTGAGGAATGTTTGAATGATCTGTTGTAGGGGCTTCAATTCTACTGCCATTTGTATCAAGTTGATTGTTTTCGTCTTGCCTTTCTTCCGACTTTTCTATGGCGAGTGTAGATTTCCCCTCAAAATCCCCGTAAAGATCCTAGAATTCTGCTGGACTTTACATTTTAAAAGATAGTGACAACATTGTTGGGGAATTGCTGTATGAAGTGTTATGAAGAATTGCAGGAAGAGAATGTTCGTGTGTTATACACTTTAAAATTATGGATTACTACTATGAAGGGTCAGACCTTTCAAAAGGGGAAATAGATCACGACCAAGAGGTTTGTGCACCTGCGCTTGGCTTTTAAATTTTCCTAAAGAAGTCCTGAAAACTTTAACGTTTGTTGATTTCCACGTTTTATATTTATTGGCTGCAGTTTCCCATACAGAAATTAGCTTTACCCAACATGGGTCTGTAACCCCCTTCTCTCATTTGGCATTAACCCCTTTCTTCCTCTAAGTGACTTACGAACTTTTCTGCACAGTTGATTTCGTCAAAATCGGATAACTCTGAAGTATTTCAATCATGACCATTGCTGTAACCACGAATTATCTATTGGGGGGGGGGGTGGGGGGCTAAACCGGGCTT
>JAAAKL020003811.1:0-22259 GCA_010016065.2 Carybdea cf. marsupialis auct. non (Linnaeus, 1758) | reverse complement strand
TGGCAGATTGCGCACCAACATAGCTTATGTCTCTCCAAAGTGGTTTTGTTCAATTCATCTATGGTGAGTCCAGACCATTCATGAACATTGTCCATCTATCTCATTTTGGGGTGTCCTCTGCTTCTTTTCCCCTGTAATGACTGCATAATGTTAAATAACGAAGTCTTTTCGCTCATAAAATCGTGCCACCGAAGTAGCAAGTAACGACCAGACGATTTAGGTAAGGGCATCAGAAGGATCATTGGATGCCAACGGCCGTTTCACAATTTATCCTTTATTAAATGAAGCAGTGGCCGCGTCCTTGTTGGGTAGGCCAAACTTTGCTGTCTCTCCCCCTCTAATCTGCCAAGTGTCCATTTATTGTGTCTTTGATTATACCCACAACAGTGAAGGCTTTTAAGCGCCCGGACACATTCTCTACATATAAAACGCTCATGTTTAGGGATTAAGCTTTCAAGAATAAGATAAAATAAAGCTTGGAATCTTATGCGGGAACCGTTTCACAGGCAATCAAACAAAGCCAACATCAAAACTCTCCAATACCGGTTTATGATATGCCTTGGAAATGCAATCACCAACATCAATAAAAACAGAAAGAGAAAAGAAGAAAGAGGGCTAGGGGACACTTGAAACGCTGGATTGCCCTCATAAACTGTATTGTATATCAAGTATTCTTTCACGTTATTGTTTGGTTTCACACTTGTTTACTATCTAAAACAGTATATGATGGGGTTCTCTATTGGAAAATTAGGCAGTTTGTCTCCATGCAAGGTAGTTTACATAGTAAAAGGTGGCCATATTTGGGAAAGCTTAAGCTATAGTTGTGTTTATTCGGTTTATACGCTTTATGCACTTCGGTTAAATAAGGAACTAATATCAAAACACTACTTAAAGTCCGTCTATATAAGGTGACCCATTAAGAATTAATAGCATAGTAAGAGCAGAAGTACTGACACCTTCAATTAGAGATGACAGCGTAAAGCGCCGATAGAATTTTACAGATGTTCGTTTATCTGTTTCACTCTTCACCTTTCAATCTATACAATCTGAATATTAACATAAGCAATTTCATGAATTGAATACAAAAAAGACAAATAAAAGGCAGAGATATTCTTTAAATCCACGCACATTAAATTCTTATCACCGTGACTACAAACACTTAAGTGAAAGAAAGAAAAGCGGCCATAACATTCACTCGTGTTAAAGTCGAAAGCATTTTGAAAGTCACCATATACGGATTACAGCTACCACAATTCACCGATTCGTTGCGGTTAATAGACTAGTGCCATGTATGAATACGTCCCGTCGTACCTAGAAGTCACCAATTAGCAACGTCTTGATGGTTTTTCTCTCTGCTAATATCTTTAAATATTATAATATTGTAATATAAGAATAGCTTCACGTTGTTTTTCTGAAATTTCACTCTTATCATGTTTTAACATCTTTTCAAGCAGAGTTTATCTTACGCCCTTTTCTTAATTAAAGAATGCCACACAACACTCAAGAGTACGTCGTCTGTAGTAAATTGGTGAAATAAACAACGACTAGTGTTTTCTTACAGGCAGCTACCTCGCTTTAACGGAACTCTGGGAACTAATGCACGGAACAATGTTTTCCGAAATGCGGCTCTAGTCCCCATGTCTACTTAATTGAATTCCAATCGTAATAAACTCATATCGTTCAAATGCTGCCATCAGGCTTCTATAATGGTCGAAGCAACATGGGAAAAGACTCACTTCATGTTGCCGTCAGAGGTTTCCGTATTGTTGAACCAACATGTGGCAATGTAATCAAGAGATTTAAGGTTTATCGAAGACTTCTCACCCTCTTCTATGCCTAAGTAGAATGCTTTTATATTTGCTTTCGGGCTTAGTAATTGAATATGGAAAACATCCATGGTAATGTTACAGGAAGGGCTTACTATGCGTCTTACTGAATACAAGTATGGGGCACACTCAACACTGCGTTTACTGGTTTACGATGATAACCGAAACATGTTAACCATAGAAGAAGTAAAGAGTTCCTGGCTACACAAGCTTAACAACAAATAGTGTCGAAATACGCAGTTGATACAATTACAGAACTACCTCTTTCCTGGGCCCTTGACAACGCATCCGGGTCTTGCAGCTAACACAAAAGTGGACTAACGGCCTCTGTAGAAGTACCACGCCTTCATCACTCACACCATTAGGGTACAATTTTGGCTTGTGGCAAGGTTAAAATCACAACATCAGCACAAAGGTTGGAAGCCATATTAAAAACGGTCCCAACATGCCAAATGAAAGACTGCTACGAAGAAAATGTCAGACAAAGAAATTGCGATCTAGGGTACCAATGAATACGTCATATGTAGTTCCATCACTCTAATCGGCACGTAAAACGAAAAATGGGCGTTTCGCTTATTCTGAAACTGTAATCGGCCGTCGTGTCTGGCCTCAATAAATAAATTAGTTAAATCAGAACGTATTTGATCCATGAGATCGACCATACATGAAGCAAGTTAGTCCTCGTAAAAGGGGGTACCTAATCAATACACTGAGACGTCAGACGTACCTTGCACATTCTAGCGCCACTTATCATTGACGTGTTTAAAGCGTCTACGATCCCTGAGCACTTCTTGACCTACTTGAAGAATCAGGTTTCATACTTCCCAAATGTTTGGAGGCCTTTCTATCACTTTGGTGGCGTTAAAAGTGTGCTATACCTACGTCATAATGACGATTCGTCTCTCTTTACCCCTTAATTATGTGTAACGTCGCAAGATACATTTCTGACATCGTATTTTGTGAAGGGGCATTCGGTTGCTACTAATATTAGCTAGTAAACAAATAATGTACTAAAGAGGGACGCAGCGAAGCCTGCAAACAAATTTAACTATTGATATTTGACTACAGATAACTACTTGACTCCTTAATGCATGTCCATGGAATCCATTGACAACAAAAGTCCCGAAATTCACTGCCAAGAAGTGGGGGTGGCCGAGTGGTTACAGCGTCTGACCAATAACCTACGGCTTATAAGATACTGGGTTCCCAGTTCCCCTGCTAGAATCAGCACTGACGAATTTTTGCCAACATATCCACGTTCCGATTTTACCTTTTGTATAGTGAAGCACAGTAGAATTCATATCATGCAGTTATATCCTAGAACAGTTATCGTCAAATCTAGGCTGTTGCGCTAAAAAGATTGATGATCCTGTTTTAGCAAACAGCAAACACCCTGAACTACGAGTGCACTTTACCAAATTCGTTAACGTATTGAATGCGTTTCCTGTTCTTTCCTTTATTAAAACTGTGCAAACTAATGCTACCACAAAGTTTTAAGTAACCGCCTCACGAGTCTTACCCAACTAGAACTAATAGCTAAAAAAACATGACTTGATTTGAATTTTATGAATGCATACACCATTACACCAAACATTTGAAGTAACAAATTCCCTATTTCTAAGCTACCAAAGGAAATAACACCATTTACTCCATTCACTTACTAACAGTACAATAAATGTGTAAATTAGAATTATTTTGCCGCTTTGCGGAGTGATATATTTCAATGCACGGCATTGAAGAGATCCACGAAACACTTGGAACACGACATATCCACCTTGGCCACGGGCTCCGGCATAGCTCTCGATCAGCAATGAGAACACAATGTCACTCGTATTCAAGGATTTGTTTGTGATAGAATAACAAATATCTACAACATAATAAAAGAGTTATTAAAGTAACAAATAATGAAAAGCAGCGCTAGGATTATATTGCTTATAGGAAAAAAAGAGAAATGTGAATAAGACAGTCTGGTGCTTGATAGAAATCCCTAACTCCCTTGCCTTCTACGCTGATATTGTGCTACGATACATAATAAGTTCAATTGCTGAGAATCTGCAACAACCAAGTAACGTCGTTAGGAATGACAATGACGTGAGCATCTCCGACAAGTGAGTGGGTCAGCAACTCACATCTTAATGGTGATGAGACCAATAAGAAGAACTGAGAACAATGTGTGTATCACATGTGTTGATCAAATGTGCCTTACAAGCGCCACAACATTATGAGCTCCCTGCATTCTTCTTGACGAATAACACAGTCTGCACAAGTTTGAGAATATTTCCAACAAACATCGAGACACACCCTTCCACAGTTGGAACGGTGCCTACCAAAACCTAAGTAAATCAAAAGCAGTTCATAAGTTTACTAACTGAGTAGAATGAATAATGTTTCCTTAAGACTATGTGAAGATATGAATAGTCGTTACTCGTTGGATGGGTAGGACAGCTAATGACAAAGTAGCGCAAAAGATCACGGATGAAAATCGACGCTTCACATTCAGCTACCCTGCATCTTCCATTTACAAACACCGGAGCAAAAGCCTTCTGCTGTCGTTGGCAAGTGAGTTGGAAGACAAAAACAGTGCTGAACGGCAACATCAAATAAGTCTGTCCTTTGTCAACGAAACCCCTGAAGATAGAGGCAGGTGAAGAATGTTCGTTGTAAGGGGCATGGCTGTTTTGGAATCGAGCCATCCCATCTTCATAACATACTGAGTTCTGAAAGCGATAGATTGCTTACGTAGTTAGCAGATTTGCCACTGTGATGTAGCACCAATAGATTTAACATCTGGTAACATTTGCTTGTCCCTTCTTTTAGTAATACCTTATCAGAAATTGATAGCCACCCGCTAAACTACAAACATACAAACATACTCCCTCCGGATTATAACAATGGCGATGCTTTGAATACCTTATTGTGTTGAACAAATGAATACACCGAATTACGAAAATATCTGATCAAGTGTCCGAGGGATTGGATGTTAAAGCAAGCCAAATCCTTACAGCGACCATACGTTCGGCACGGTCTCATTATGGTGTATAGAGGATAATAATCAATCTTTTTATTATGTTAAAAAGTTAACTATTCCCAGAGTAAAACTATACGGGTCCTCAACACGGCTCACCTAACCTATTTCCTGGACGGCCACATAACTGTGGATAAAGCCTAAGGGTGCACTTGGCACTCTTTTCCTTTCCTGGGATAACTGGGAAGAACTGCATGGTTTCATATTTCTTCTGGTTTAGAATTCAATCATTGTGTGTTACGATATAAACCTGTGACTAGAGGAGCCTTAAAACAGTATTTTGAGCTCTTTTGTGAGACATAAAGCGACCCAAGACCAAATGAACTGACTCCGCGGGATATAATTTAGTGACCCTTGGTCTTTTTACCACGACTCTTGCTTGTGCGTTATCCAATATACCTACAGTTTACTTCGACTTTTTGCCACTCATACAGAGGAAAGAATGGACTTCAAAAACAGAACGAATTTGAATAAACAAATTTATGGTAAATGATAGTGAGGGGAGCACCATCTCTATTTTCAAGTTCTCTCTGGAAAACCGCACATGAAACGTCTCGGTCCCTCAAATCAGTTACCCTGTCTCTATCAGAGTAATCATTTTAAAGTTTTGAAGATACTCCTGGATTCTAGTAATACGTCATTGAAGAAACAGCCTGTTGATCGTTGCCGCACCGAATTTCTATGGTTTTGTCACATTAAAGGGACAGTGCTGGAAGAATTACCTCTTAGCTGTGATTACTCGATTTTCCTTGTGCATGTGTATTAATTGTCAAAAATATCTGAGCTGGTCATGCAAGGCAAATATGTCCGTTACTCACAGTTCCCTGGTACGAGTGAGCTATCTGAATGACAAATGACTGAATGACGAAATTTCCTGCCTGCTTCCATTTGCAATGACAGGCGTGATGGTATACAAAGAAGGTTGGCTTTGTGCTAGCAGATCATTAATAGGGCCCATTCTGTTTGCCATGCTTACTTTTTAACACAGCATGGTCAAATTCTACGTTAAAATATCACAGTATGTACATTTATGTAAAATTGGAAGAAACACGAACAAAAATACGAAAATACAAAATTATGTTGAATTTTAGGTAATACTAGTAGTTATAATTACAGATGAGGTGAAACATATTGAAAAAGCCCTGCCAAAGGCTTCGAGAAGCCTTTAAAACTGTTGATTTGGGAATGTCTACAGTTTGTTGTAAATGATTTACCGTTTGCTGTAAGTTATATAAAGCTTCCTGCAGTTCGTAATCGTATCAGCATAAATGGACAACGTTGTATGTGACAATAAACACGCTTTACCATATTTATTAAACAATTTGATTAAAACGGTTTTTAAAGTTTACCCTTCGCTATTGAGGACATCTTGTAGTGTTGCTTTGGTGATCCATGCGTCGTCGCACTTAAACCACTAAAAATTAAATAAAATATAGATATGATCCTGCCGTTAGTATGGGATATTCTGCCATGTTTCACAACAGGTGAAAATTTAAAATTATATTTTCTGGTGGTTGAATAGTACTATGTCAATCGGTGAGGATCGTACAGACCTAGAAAGAATTGCGAACTTCGGCAAAGGGAAGGGGAGAAGGTTCATGACGACCCAAATTTCATGGGTTGTTTCCACAAAGTTGTCCTCTTACGTCGAAAAATACAGAGGGAAAACAAGGTGCAGTCAGAATATGAAAGACTTAAATGATACGTGGACTGGGAAAAGAAAATATCTACTCATTCTACTTTCACAGGTTTCTTAACAGAAGATGTTTCTGCAATGGAAAGGCTACACTATCTTCAAAAATGTCTTGATTCTGCGCTTAATATTATGGTAAAAGTTTTATCAGTCCAAGCGACATACCGCCGAGTACCCTGCCACAGTAAAAGTTGAATTGATTACAGTCCACTATCTCCGGGGTTTTACAGATTTTCTTTTTCTTCCAAGCGTACTCCTGTCAGCCTAATATGTAATTATTCATGTACATGATTAGTTGAATGACGTCTCAATAATTCATAGCAAAAGAAAATGCGCAGAGTGCGGTTACTCTTACTCTTAAAGAGTTGCTCTAGTGTTTGGGGCATCATGCATAAATGAAACATTCCGTTTACCCTAACTTTCTAATACGGCCAGGTTACGCTTAGTAACTATGGCTAGTAAAAGCTTTCTGTAACTGACATCAAACTACGGTACACGTTCTTCGCCGTGTCCGTTTTGCTATAGGAATTGCCCTACGGTAAACCCAATGAATATATGCTTTATTTCCTTAGTTGATCAACTCATGACCATCGTATACATCTATATGGAAATCCAAAACCGGCCCCTCTAAACCACGTGACTTTCATCTGGAGAGTCAACCTTTCAGCTTCATAGGATAAAGCGAGTTGGGTTAATAGGTAATGGATAAATTCTTTCCTTTCCCTGACTTAACATCAACTTTTTAGATGACAACTATTGGTCGCGCAATGCAGCCAGCGTTTCCGCATACTTTAATCAATGCAAACGGGCTAGATGCTACTTCAATCTATAATTTATACTAGTTTCTATATCCATATAAATTTGACGAATTTCGGACGGCGAATTTGTTGTACACAGAGTTGATCATTGTGATAAAGCTCCTTAAATATAAAACGGCTCATTTAGAATTAAAAGGTAAAACATGTCGCTGTATGTAGACAGGGTATAGTTGAATATACCCCAAGGGCAGTTACACCTTTAAACAACCTAAAGCGATAACCATATCACGGGCCACCACTTTTATCAGAAGGTCATTGAAGGAAAAGAAGCTCTTTCCATTCTTTAAAGCAGTTATCAGTACGCACCTGATCTTTCTTCTGTCTGATGAAACAAGTATAATGCCCGACTTCTAACGTCCCGCTGTGGTTGACGACAGCAAATAGCGAATACCTGAAAAAGGAAGAATATCACGTTTAGTAACTGCATTAAAAGGATATGAAAAGGTCGGCTTAGTTCACATTTTTGAACAGATGTTAAGCACTTAAACCTTTACGGAAATAAAAAGTGCAAATATTCAAGGTGGGACATTTGACATCGGTGGGTGACTTTCATCCCTTTATATCTGACGGATGGTCTGCAACAAAACGTTGTCCGATAAACGTGCGCATAAGTCAAACTCTGACCGTTGAGTAGTTACAAAGTAGGGCTAAAATGATACTAAATTTACTAAATTTTAAATTTTCAAGCCCGAATACGTTGCCGAGCTTTTTGAGAGTTTGGTATCCTAAGGGTTTCGATAACGCAGACCTCAGTTCAAACCCAACACAAAAGATCGAACCATCGCTAGTGGACACACCTTGCTAAAATGCCCGTCTCAATCATGACAACACTAGGCTAAAGACAATCTTACTTGTTATCCAGCATTAAACAAGAATCACGTATGTCTCGTTTCTGTGATTTTCGGTGCCTGTGTGAGATAATATGATTAAGAAAAACATTATTAAGAGAAGACATAAAATAAATAAATACAGTTGTATAGTTGCCATTGCATTTTAATACACACGACTTCTCTCAGTGGCATTCCGATGCATTGCATTTGCTCTTGCAGATGGTTTTCACGAAGCAATTTTATGAAAAATGTCACATGTTGCAACTTCATACCACGGCACCCTCAATGGTAGAACGTCATTCCATATACAAAACAAGTCTCATTATAAATAGTTACCTTCCAAAAATTATCTGGAATGGAATCTCGACCGAGTTGAAAGAATAGAATAATTAATTGGTAGAGCGTGAGTGCTTGCAGACAGGGTCAGGACAAACATGTGGAATGCCCAGAGCATCCGTGTCAGCAAGAACACAATCGTGTTATGAGATTTTACAAATTAACTATCAGTTTTATAGCATATGCTTAAGTTTGCACAGTCTGTACAGTCAATTAAGACTAATAGTAGAACTGATATCGAAGGATGGTACAGAATCCATATCGAACAGTATAAATATGGCATATGTGTTTACAATTTAGGGGCTTTAAATGAGAGGCAAGAAACGGAATGGCGCTGTATTTTGATGTCTGTGTTTGCCCCCTCCTTACAGATTAAGAGGTCAACTCTAGCCACATGGAAACCGATTGACCAGTAGAAGAGCGTGTATTTCAAGAAAGATGGTAAAAGTGACGTTCACCAAACACGTATGTCTTGCTATATTAGCAAAGTTAAGGATAGGGAAGATTACAGACGCATTACCACAAAGCTACTTTAAGTAGCTGGGTAATCCCTCAAGACCATTTATATCGCATATCTATATATTAAGGGATAACAGGTCTAGCAAAATCTAAGCAGCTGTGATCGGCTGGTAACTTGTATTATCTATAAAAACCAATCTAAAATGGTTCTCCTTGACGCTATCCAACAATATATGCTAGGTCAATATGAACAATATATATATTACTGACTTTCAGGATGTAATAAATTCAGCTGTAGTGATTTTTCGTTCACTTGAATGGTTTAAGTATACAACGAAAAGTCACTTGTGAAACAAAAGAAGCATATTTACGCTATTCGAAAACCCCTAATTTGTTAGAAGTATAAGATTGAAGAAAACAGGTCATACTTAATACATACATAAATATGATAAAATCAAGGCGAGAAAATTTAAGGTATTTCGATTGAGAGGTGTGATAAAGATAGCAATGGTAACTATGGAGATAAGGCGTTTCATTAACCAACTCTATACTTTTTATGGAGATAAGAAGACTAGCTACAAAATATAAAACTTTTGGAGTGATTTTTTAAAATTCTACACTCCAACCAAGTGTTCGAAAAAAAGGGTACTAATTGACATCAAATATTCGGATTTTGGTGGATGTTAAGGAAGCCTCTCTTCAAGACCATCTATCCAAAAGGAGGTCATTGTATCAATTATTACTGAGAGAGTATATGGGAAGCATATCCATCGCTCTCCTTATGATGATTGAGAATTAATGTAAAAACTACCTTGCCGAATTCAACAAATCTTGGGAGAGACGTTTGGTAGATTATGCACATAAGACTCTCCCTTTCTGACAATCAAATTACTAATAACTATTTGTATGATGTTACCTGATCAAAACTAAATTAGCTCAATATGCCTATTTATAAGGAGATTAATTAATACTGAAGTTTGCACCAGAAACGTATTTACAGAAACAATTCTTCTTGATTTTGGATCACAAAAGAGTAGTGTCAAAAAAACAGACAAAAAAACACAAAATACACCACAGAATTACAAATATACCACACGAATACATGAAAATGTCAATATAACCACATGCATTCATGATATGTGATACAATAGACGTTAAATATAATACTGAATAATCATATGCATGCGGTTCCGCGTAGTTTTGAGCCGAAAGATAAGCTGGCTGGCACGCCCCTCTGGCACATATCACGTTCCCCTGATATCGCGTTGTTCCTTACATCTCGGTCCACTGGAGTCAGTTCGAAAGGTAGGGCACTAGGGATATAAGATTGGGAATATCTAATGTAACTATGGCGTCGTTATAATCTCCATACAGTTGTCTCCTTAGGAAGCGGTATATAAGCACCCTTCACATAATACAAACCTAACAGGCAAATCAACCTGTAGCAGTAAAATTCTGGTGCATACTTAAACAATACCAAAAAGCTATAAATTTAATGATACAACTGCCTTGATCCTAGTTGTACTTACGATGATGCCATGAATGGTGTCATGTCGAGTTCTTCTGGAAAGGGAATAAATGTCGAGATCTTCTTTGACTTTTTCGAATGTTCGAACCTCTGTAAGATGAACATGAAAGGGAAATAAATTGCATATCTTAACTACCTAAACACCCTGGAATCAAACTGGAAACTTAAACAGTAAAAAACGTCCTGTAGAAAAGTCCAGAGCAAAGCTTTTTATAGCATATTTATGTAATCGATCGTATTAAAGCTATACGGCATATAAACAGTATGCTAGTTGGTGTTTTTCTCTAACAGGAGAGCATTTAACGGCCATTTTATTATGTATGGTAAGATTGAACTTCGTCAATGTCAAAGACTCTGTAAACAAACAAATTAAGGTTAACAAAAACATATGCATCTCTATACCATTTGGTACTTGAGAAAAAGAGAAGTAGTTCACCGAAAGGCCTGTCCTCACCTTTCAATAGCTTACTTAAACGTGTTTTTATAGAAATTGGCTTTCTTCTGGTTCGATTTTTGTAGCTAAGTGCGACATTTCAGTTGACTCATAACTTTATGACAAACATTTTTCGTTATCTAAAAACGAAATTTAAACTACAAGGAAATAAAAAGAAAAGGCAATCACTGTTAACACTATGTAAGTGCTAATTTGCATTGTGGTTATCATAGAAAACCACAGCAAGTCACAAGTTCCTTCATTCTCTTAAAATGGCACTGAAATGATCTTTCAAGCTAAGATATATCTACCAAATTAGTTACAAAGGCCATTAACGGAGCGCAATTTTCTCCCTTGTAAGTGCTTATTGGCATTTAGCATCTACATACACATACCTTTAAATGGAAACAAACTACTATCGGTAACTTTCTCATTGTGAGCTGCTTCGTCGACTCCTACAACAGAAAAAGTAGAACAAAAGTTTAAAGACCTGACCACACAAAAAGATGATCATTGTAAAACGTTTATGCGTTTCAGTGATATATGATTAAAATAACACTACCACCGAATAACAAATTCCGGAAATAAGCTTTAAGATAAAACTCTGCTGTTATGTTATACTTACTTCACATTATTACATGATACTTCACTCCAGTCCACCCCACTCCACTCCTACACAGTACACACCACTTCTCCACTGCAGTTTAATACACCTACACTGCGCTACGCTTACCTGCATTGCACTGTAGAATACCGCTCTACAATCAACTACGCTGTATTCCACTCCAAAAGAGCATACTTCACTTCTCTACTGCACTAAAATTCGCCACGCTTCCCTGTACTGCACTCTACCACAATATGCAGCACTCCAATCACATGTACTCTACTTTACTCTAATCAATTCCACTAAAGCACAGCACATGCGACTTCTCTACTGCGCTACTGCGAACTCCACTGCATTGTGCTTCACATTACCTTGTTCTTCGTGACTAAACTGCATTGCACTGCACAACACTGCTATACAATACTCTCAGCTCCACTCCACTCTACAATACAAAGTGCAATGAGTTCCTAACCTGTAACATGGCAAGTCATAATTGGTAAGTGAGTTATGACCAATAAACAAAAAGCAGTATCATTCCGACTTATAGTACGATGCGAATAAAACAAGGAGAACTCATCATTATCAATGTACTAGGGCAACTAGAACTATGCTACTATAAATTAACGTTCCTAAATGGTGCTATGTTTCACAACGCTAGTATTTTTATCAGAAATCTACTACCAGATAAGTCCACCAGTTAAATTTAATAATATAGTTTAAAAAGTGCAATCGTTAATACGAAAAAGGGGAAGAACAAGTTATAGAATCTATTAATCTCTGCTGCTATGGATTTCATAAATTGATGGTTAGGTACCTGATAGCTATGGCAATGACTGCATCGAATTTTGGCTTCTGCTCCAAGTTTCTCCGGTCGAGTAAATCTAAAAGCAACAAGAAGAAATACAGGTGAAGATTAAAACCTATGCTATTAATAACATGAACAAAGACCTCTTTCAGTTTTGGTGATCTGCAAAAATGTGATACCGCAGATGTCCGTAAGTCCTCCTTACTATGTATTAATGGCAACCTGGGAGCCAAAACTGCCGTAGGAACACATAAAGTTGAATGTGTGCAGCTTTGAAAAACCCCAGTTTCCCTGCGCTCAATGTCAACAGCCCACAGTAGCACGCCCAAGGAAACCTGCCTGCTAGATTAAGATCCTAGCAACCTGGACTCTACCTTGGCCTGGCTAAAGCAGGGTTCCTTAGTTTTCCGCGGTGTTTTAGGGGTGCGGGTGAACGTTTTCCTATTCAAATAACATGTGAAATTGTCGATGTACGACGTTGCTCGACAGCACTGATACATTATTTCCATTCCAAAACACTTGAATGAAAATGACTTTAGAAGGGCTTTACTTGATGTGCCACTCTTGATTTAATTTGTTATTTTGCTTCAATCATAGAACTGATAGGAAACATCCTGTAACAGATAACAGCGCTTCGCATACCGAATTTCCGAAAATTCCGATAATTTACCTTTTCAAGCATTCAATGAGAGACTTTGGAACAAAAGCTTCGTCATGGTGATGAGCCTCCGAGTCCGTTCCTTTTTCTAAGTTGAGTTAAAGAAGTAAATATCACAAAATAAAGTAAGAAAGTTGGAAAGATTAAAATTAGATCTAGGAAATACTTTTCAAGACTTCGCTACTAATCAATCAATCAATCAATCGACCAACCAACCTACCTATCTATGCACTTTCAAAATTCCTAAATAATACGTAATGCATTTCAACGTACGTGTACCACGGTTAATAGCATTTATACGCCATATTCTTCGGTGGTACAAATGTAATGATACAACATGTTCTCGAATAGTACAAATGCATTGTACGATGTAGTTGTAACATCTAAAAAGAAGGAATCACTATAGATATACATTCAAATGGAAGAAACTCTTGGTTGGTTGGTTGGTTGGTTGGTTGGTTGGTTGGTTGGTTGGTTGGTTGGTTTGTTAGTTGGTTGGCTAGTTGGTTGATTAGTCGGCTCTACTTTGCCTAACCTGCTTCGGTTTTTTAGCGTTTCGTACCACATACAGTACAACCCACAGTTACGGCTATATAGTCCACATTACCGGGGTACACCATACAAGCAAGGAAACTGACAAAGACGCACAATATTTTAATGTCCAACTAGGTCATCATGGTAATGACTCAATACCATACACTCAATGACAAAAATGCTTTCCATACGTGCAATCTGTCTATAAATTGTTTTTTTGATTCTTAACTAACGATGCGCAGTTACCGAAGTTTCTGTCTATCTGCAGTTGCGGACTTCTATCAAAATGAAGCATGGAACAGAGCCCTGAATAGAAGTATGTCCAAGTAAAGTATACGCCCATAAGGATGGCGACAATGTCAAAACCACTTTTAAGAGGTTCATAATAAAAAACTGTCCAGCTAAGAGACGTGTCCCACATGCACTGCCACATGCGTCTGCCGCACCTTTGTACATAGCTATGTAATGTAATTGCTAAATTGTCGAACACTCAACTCCGATGATATTTTGCAAGCGACACAAAGTTCACGAAAAAACGACTTGAAGCTGATCATGTGCTTGAAATGCAGATTACCGACTTATAAAATCTGCGTTTATCTATTAACAACGACATCTATCAAACCCTGGACTCTCCATCAGAACGAGCTGACTGCGATATTGATCTCTCTAAATTCCTTTTACTAACCAATTATGCACGACACTGTGCTACTCAGTGTCAGGAAATTAAGGTGTGTTTCTATAATCTGTCGATACCTGTAGGCGTCTTCCTTCCATTATTACTGTTTGATTTATTATTAACAGCTGCGTACTCAACGTTGCCAAGGTCTAGCGATATGTCCCAAAAGGGATCAACTGTAGTTGATATCCCTCTTCACATAATAGGAGAAATAAAGAAGTGAGAGAATGACGAGTATTAATAACGGCTTCAAGACAAGAGAATAATGACACAAACAACAAAAACGAGGGAAAGCCCCACGAATTTAACATGTGCAACGTGGTGAGAGCAACTCTGGCAGCACCAGAGTCACACACTGAATAAAATATTGCCCAAACGAAAAGTATTTTCTCCCAAATGGCCACCGTTGTTATATGTGTACTTTGTTAATAATAACTCAGTACTTTTCTAACTTTTTTGATCTGTCCTCGAAAAGACCCTATTCACATGTATAACATCACCGCTATTTTACGATGTATCTTCAAGATTTGTTTGTATTTTGTAAATGTGGAATAACATTGTGGGCATATTTCAGTACTAGAGTAATCACCCAACAGCTAAACAGCTTTTTAAACTCATGAAACATCGATGGGTAATGTGCATCCAAAAGAAGTCCTAGGCCCGAGATAAACCCCTCATATTCTTCACAAGTCTTTGTCACTGGCAATACTACTAACTTTTGACAATTGCCTAAAAAGGTACAGTTCGAAAATTGTTAGTAATCAGATGAAGTGGGTGAAATGAAGTAAAATGTTTCTGGAAATGGCGGGAAAATAAGGAATTGTACAAAGCTTATCCGGGGGGAGAGGGCAGATCTGAACAAAACAAAAGAACGGATAATAGCATCAAGTAAAACAAATAGAAAGAAGTGACCTCAGCAAAAAGGAGCTCATTAAGAACAACAAAGAAATAGAAGCACAATAAATAAGCAGCAAAACGTTCCTTTACAGTTTTGTATGGCGATATTAATACAGTTTTATTACCTTGGCAACGGACCAGTTTAGACTGAAACAAACACTTTATACTGGAGTAGATAACAAGACAATATAATCGAGTGAATGTGGCTTAGAAACACTCACTTGCATGCCATGCAGGTTAATTCCGATTGCAGGCCACCCGTGAACACCTGGTCTATTATACAGTTACATTTGTTATGATTATTTGAAGGCATAGTATTATCGTCTATAAAAAAAGAAATAAAAAAATAGTAAGATATACACAATCGTAGAATACTTATGTTGTTCTCTTCAAGGTATTAGCAACATTGTAGAAACGTTAGCATGCTACTAAACATATAAGAAGAAATATGTAAGAAGATACGCACAATAGAAAGTATAGCACTGATCTCAAAAAAATGAAAGAAGATCGGATTGACTATTTACAAGGGGTTTCTATATCGGCTACCCAAGCCCCAATTTGCGTCGCGTTATCACAATAAACCTCATTAAAGAACATTCTTCCTATAATAACTGTATCCTCTCTCTTTATTCTGTTCAGGTATGATATAAATTCTGTCTTTAAAATTATAGAAAGGTCCAACGCTCCCATGCTTAATGATAAGCGGTTTTTACTTCCAGCAGAAAGCAGATCGCCATTGCATTCTCACTGTCTGGGGATTAGAACCGTCTTATGTACAGGTACGGTGCTCCCTTTGGCTATTTATTGCCCAGTTGATTGATAGAAGTTACGATCCATTTGGATGGTACAATACATGGATTTGGACGTACAATTTGGTTGGGTTCCTGAACTTGTCCCTTTTTCATTTCTGATTAATGCATCCATTCTTTGTTGTCTTATACTTCGCTCTTACGTTCTTTCTCAGCTATATGTACCATCCCTGGTTGTTGTATAGCCTTGGTAATTGCCGCTTCTTCATAAATTCTGAAATGCCTGGTTTTATCCTGTTTAAGTTTGTTTCTCTCTTCACCTCCGATTTTACTATCTCTGTCGAATCAGTAAATGCATGTGGAGTCATTTTCATTAATTACCCTCGTCGAGTTTAAGTGCCGCATGACAGTTTTAATTCCAATGTCGAAATTATTTATCACATAATAATTTTCCAATGTTTGTTTCATTTTGCTACAGAATGGAAGTTCAGTCTCACCCTTACCATGCATATGACCGGTCGGAGTTAGAAACCGGTCGGAGCTATCCATCACCGAAGCAGATAGTATCTCTGTAATTGATGTAGGTTGCCAACTATGGGTTCCATCTGCTACCCATTCTTCCCATACAAGATATGCCACTACGATATAGTACTTTCATAACCTTCGAGATACTGAACCAGGGAGGAAATCTGTACATAACACTCTGAAGTCTGTGCTATGTTACTGAAATTGTCAGTCTCCTCCTCATCTGTACGCTTTTCTACTACTTAACATCATTCTTGAATGTATCCCTCACGCCTCCACTGGACCCTCTTTCTCAATTTGTCCGCTTTTAAACCCGAGAGTATAGAACAGGTTAACGAGATTTCTCTCGTCGTGAACAGAATAATTTTGGTACTGCAGCAAGCACCATTTTACCACACTATTTCAAACACAATTAATGCGCAAATTTAAATATGAAAGTGAAGATAAATCATAAAAGAGAAACATGGTGAGATGGTTTTTTAGGCCGAAACCTTGGCAAGGATATGCTGGAAAATGTATTCGTAACGGTATAACAAAACTCCCCAACTACAAACCATTCGAGCTTGGTCATATTAAAAGATATCTTAGACTGGCCAAATATGTTACAGAACATTTAGCCAAGTGTGCGGGAAATTCAGCCAACAGTTGGGCAACTACATCAAGTTTTTGACTTTTATGACATGGATACAGAGATTTAAACATCAAATAATCCCATACCGTTGAAGCATGGGGCAATTTTGAGGCAATGGTTGGGAGATTTATGGCAAAAAAGTTAATTTTAGTCTCTTGAAACATGTCTTCTGTCATTCAGCATCATAAAAAACAACTTAGCTGTAAGCCTTTTAAGTATAAATGATAAAAAAGGAGACTTTGGTGTAATGTATATTCCGATAAATCTATAAATAGCACATAGACACTATGGATGTGTTTTCAGACATTCTACTGAAGTGCTCGCCTACGTGGCGTTACTGTGCAAAAATATGAGAACGAAATCATATTGTTTGTAGACTTTGCCATTTATAGTTCGGAATTAGATCCTTAACCCTCGAAAATTGAAAGAGCATACTTTCAAACACTGTTACTTGCATTCAAACATATGCTATTTTTCACAGAACAAAATGTCACGCTGTTAAATAACGGTGTGACAGCTCTTGTCTCCTTAAAATTAAATTAAAGTGCAGCTAGGAAATATGAATCAATTACTTGTAGTGACAGAAATTTGTAGGCTCCTTCGAACGCTTCATTACTACCTGTGTATGACATTGTACAGGTTAACATATACCTTGCATTGACAGCAGCATGACAAGCAACACCGTGACAGTGATAAACACTTTTCAATAACCTTAAGCTCCGATTATTACTGTTTTAGGGAGAAAAAAATCTATACTCCAATGAAGTGATGATAATGATACCAATTACGGCAAAAAAAGGTAAAGGGCTTGACTGGCATCAGTGCATTGCTTTACGGTCATTTGAAAATGCGGGAAAAGACGGATCTTTATGATACATCATACACCAGAAATGTCTCACATGAGAGACAACGTACAAATAAATTACCTCTGTGCCAGAAGCTTTATAGGACGTTGAAATACTATTCAAAAGCTCGCCATTGAAGTACAGCACTTTGCAATTATATAACATTTAAAGTTTTGGAAATTTCTGGAACTGCTTTACGGAATAGCGGAAAACTTTTTTCTTCAGAGTTAAGATAAAATTAAGAGAACTAGGCATACCATCAGCATCATATCAAAGTTAAAGCTATGAGTAACGAATATTTCAAAACATGACACACAGTGCAATGCTAGAATTATTACCTACCAAAATCTCAATAATATGCCTTGTACAGAACCGGAGAGACAGTAGTTTGAAAACACACAATCTTCACAATATCGATACTTTGGTGTCATGTTTAAACGACGTTTCCTACTTGATGCCTTACACAGCGAGTGAAAAAGTGTCCTGATTTCCACCTTTAATTGCTTGCTTAGACACTTGACTTATACAAGCTTCAACGAGGAGAAAGGAACTGTTTTAACCACACTAACCTACTCTTTTATCCAATATACAGTTACTGTCTGTCCTCTGAATTATTGTGGCCGCTCTACATGTAATAAATCGTCCCCCATGCGGGGATGGTATCGTGCCCAAATTGGTTAAAGGACGAAGCGTATAAGGAAACGAATGAACAGGTAGGGGTAGAGATGGTGGATCTCCCTGCTCAATTTTTGACATTTGGCTAAAAGTATCAAAGTGTTTGCCCTCTCATTTGGCAAACGTGCCCCCCATCCCTACCTGCCATAATGATAGTACATAAGTACATACAAATACAAAAAGCCCACAAATGGACTAATACAACAAAAAAAAATTAGGACATACATTCATTACACTGACAACAATGAAATACGTCGATGACAAAACAATTCGCAAAACATAAAACGTAATTATATACTTTTTTTAAATTTAGGGTGTCACTTTACCTCTGCAATTCTGATGTAAGATATCTAATGCTGCGATGAAGAATTCGTGAGCGTCTTGCTGCTCATACCCAGCCAAGTGTCTTGCATTTGTCCAGACTTTGTGAAGTAACCGAAATGGAATATGTGGAGCTTTTTTTCCTGAGTAAAACTACAGGCAGAAAGATAAAAATGTTGTCGCGAACCATATAGGTGACCTTTAGGTTTATTAATACCTAAAAACAACCAAATTGATGAAGTTAAACGATAGTTTTCTGTATGCAGTTGCATTTGACCGAATGGATGTAAATTGCACGTAAAGGGATGTGTGCAAACAAAGTCAAATCTTCAATTCGTCCAGATGGCCAAGAACACCGATTTCTTCTTAAAGACAAGCGTAATATATTTTCCCACAGGTTACATATCCAAACCATATATTTTACTAATCACTGTCATCGCAGTTACAAAGTGGGGCTAGCAAAATAACGCCACACATTAAACTCATTTACGAGTTGGTTATGGCCATCAATTATGCAATTATTCACTTCTTATGTTTCAGGAACTTCTATAGTACTTATGCTGATTATCCATGCTTGTTGGAGGCTGCGACTGCACATAATGTGATTGTTAATAAATAATTAAGTAAAGTAATAGGAAATAGGACCAATACAACTTGCCTTTTATCTTTAATACAACAAGAGTAATTCCAAGGTGTTCCCAAAACAAATCAGGGAGACTAAGGATGTCAAAGATTCCTGATTTATATACACTATACCCTGCAAGTGCCTCTTAATACTTAAAAGTACCCCTGCGTATACCTTACTCTGATACGGTCTCATTACAGGACCATTCAACAGGAAATATACTATGAGATAAGGTACCTAGTACCTTCCAAAACCACAACAATCACATTTTAAAATATTTTTTGATACTTTTCCACTTTTCGGATTAATAAACTAGTTAAGGGCCAAATGGGACATATAACACATGCGTACCTCTTGAAATAATAACGACATCTCACACACTAAACAATTTTGCAGTTCTTCTTTGGGACAAACATGTCGCTCCGACAGAAAGTAGTTACGTAGCATTGGTGTGTGCATTAATGCTTGTAGAATTGTATTCATAAAGCATGTATTGCCAAGATTTATTAATCCTCTTAAACCTGCAATTGAAAGAAAAAGAAAAAAAAGGAAATATCGACTATGTCTGGCTATTACTACAAGAAGATCTTCAAAATGTCTATACAATGTGTAGTGTCAGACTTAAACATTTGCACTGCATTTGAAATGTGTTACTAACCAATAATCATCAAAAAAACTTAAGGAGAAACATCTATTTAATGCGACACCTAAATAATGGTAGCAAACACAACTTAACACTCTCTTTGATTATATTTAAAAAGAGTAACCGAGTGACTGGCTGTATGCGTACCTTCCTGCCTTCCTACCTTATTCCCTAAATTGTTCGGTACGCTTATATTTAGGTCCCTTAAATTTTGGTTCCCTCGAATTTCAGTACACCGCACTCCAAATCAGTCCCTTCAATTTTCATACAACCACCACAAATAACGATTTTTATTTTCATTTCATTTTCACAAAAAGCATGGTATTTTGATCAAAGTCGATGCGGACGAAGAAATCGACAGTGATCTTGATTTGGAAACATTCGAACCGTCAGACGAAGGTGATCAAACTAATGTTATTGTAATCAGTGAAAATGATGTTAACGAACTTCAGGTTGAGAGACACGATCACAATGTTATTATTTTAGAGGATTGACATCAGCATTCACTTTTTTGGGCTTTTTGTTGACTTTTTAATGCATTTTGTGCTTTGCAACATCTACAAGATATTTTCTACTCAATCATTCTCAAACGGAAAAGAAATTTGTTGTTTTCCTAAACATTACCTTCAATTACGGGTTTTAATGTTACAGAAACATGAATCTGCTCATAAGAAGGTGGCTATCAAATTTCAAAAAATAGGTCAAATTTGCACAACCTCCAAAATCAACTGGAAAGTGTTTAGGAAGTCCCCTTATGATGTTTTATGATGGTTTGTAGCGATTTTGGTGCATTTCTGGCAAGTTATGAGCTGTTGATAATGTTAACCCTAAAATCACAATTTCTTCTGACCGCGCGCCTTGAAGAAATTTCCAAAAATAGGTCAAATTTGCACAACCTCCAAAATCAACTGTAAAGTGTTTAGGAAGTCCCCTTATGCTGTTTTATGATGGTTTGCAGTGATTTTGGTGCATTTGCTTACCCTTCTTTCCTTAGAGTACACTCCTAAGACGTTTCTAATGTAAAATGCATACAAGAGATAAGAACATAAAATCATACTCTTTTTTGCTCAAAATATCTTCCTAGCACAATTCTAATGCCAATTGCAGACGATAGATCAGGGCATTCCAGCATGCTTGTTTTTGCTTAGAGTACACTCCTAAGACGTTTTTAATGTAGAAAGCAGACAAGAGATAAGCATATTCCAACATCCATTAAATTTCGTACGCCCTTAAACATTGACTTTTTAGGTCTCTCTCATTGTCGTACAAAAATTAATGGGGTACGAAAATTAATGGGAATAAGTTAAGTACCTGCCCACAAAACTGTCCGAATACTGAGTGAAACATCGATCAGCTGGTAGGCTGATGAGCTGACCCATGCACACACTCACTTACACAATCCATCAGTCATCAAAAGAACATAATCAGTAAACAAAGGAGTAAATATTTCCTGCAAAGTGAATATGCTTAAAATATGATAATTGTGAAAACATTCTTTCCACGCCAACTGTTTTCATATCTCCATGTTCTTATATCTTGCAAGTCCCCTTACCTACAAAAGACTTTTCTGTTAACTTTCTTCTCTTTTTATTCATATTCAACAATGCCAGTTCCACTGGTGACGGTTCCCATTCAAGATACTTCCGTTTCCCTTTTTCTAAAATTCAAGAGAAGTAATTACATTTAATTTCCCTTTTTAAACCAAAAAATAACAATTCAATACTATAACAGTAAAGAGAAACGTTTCCTTTGAACATCCCTATACAAACATAAACTGCTCTGAAATGAATGGAGGAGTGTCCACCCAAGTGTATACTTCAAAATGAACACATCAAGAAAAAACCTATTAATAAAAAGTTCAGTATTTTTGCAAATCAAACTTGATATGGTTTGATAACTTTTTCAAACGCATTCGTGTGTTAAATGAGATCGACAAGGGTAAACGTACTGGGAGAGAGTCAAAAAAAAGGTCAATGTACACCATGAAAACCTCAAGAGAAAGTATATTGGCATCTAATACGCCCACGTAGATCCATCAGCTGGAACTAATAGACCTAATCAACCTTTTGGTCACGTGGTCTGCAGTGTGGAAACAACAGATCGCAGCAAAACAAATATCTCAT
>JAAAKL020003810.1:0-22264 GCA_010016065.2 Carybdea cf. marsupialis auct. non (Linnaeus, 1758) | reverse complement strand
TTTTAATGTGTGTTAAATGGGCCTTCATAGTTACACTATTCTTCTTTTTTCTTTTTAATGTGTGTTAAATGGGCCTTTTGGGTCGATGAAAATGCATTGCTTTGTCTTTTTCTCAAGAACATTGCTATCAGGTCTGTTGTGCTCCAATTTCTTTGTAGGTCTGTGATCCCATAAAATCTTGCAGTCCTCTGATTCCAACACTTTCTCGAGCGTGTGTGTACAACTGGTCAGATATCTCCAATCCCCATTTCTCACATACTTTCCAATGGATTGTTTTTGCAAGATTATTATGTCTCACTTGTTCATACTCATTTTGTGCTTATTTTGTGCATTCTGACACAATATGTGCCCCTATTTCATCTTCGGAACCCACACACTCTACAAGTTGAATCAACCTTCTCTCCATACAGCGCTTTCCTCATGTTCATTGTACCCAGGGCCTGATCTTGTGCTGCTGTAATTGCACTATCTGTTTCTTTCTTCAAAAAGCCCTTTTTCAACCGACCCCATGACATACTACATTTTATTTTGAAACTGACCCTGCAATAATTTACTCTCACATTCCTCTTGAGGTTTCTTTTGTATAGCCTCTTTGTTTCTCTCACACGTTTTACTTTCAAGGATACTGATGAACATTACTTATTATTACTATTATTGTTACTATTATCATAAATACAGAAATCTTTAAAGGGACATTTATTCTCTTAACGCTAGAAGTATCGACATTAGGCTTTTATTCTTGTATTGAAGGCTGGATATGTCAATTAACAAAGACGATCGACGATTGTTATTTTTACAAACCTTTCCAAATTCAAAATTATTCTTCCTTAGCATTATTACTAGCATCATTATTATATTCAAAGAGGATAAATACAGGAATCTTCAAAGTGACCTTGCAGATGAAAGCAAAAATGGTATTGTCTTAACGTTAGAAGTATCGGCACTAGACTTTTATCCCACAAATATTTCAAAATTAAAACATTATTAAGGAAACATGGCATTGACAGTAAAAAAATTCAGTAAACATATTGAAGTGGCCTTGCGTTCCTCGTATTACATATTCTACAGGAGAAACAAGAATTGGCCCAACCCAGTAAACCTCTACGTTTATTTATTAAAGCTTTTGGTGCAAAGTCTTTTTACAAGTTTGTTTTTCTTCACAACTTATTCTTTCTTCTTCTTCTTCTTTTTTCTCGAATATGTTGAATATGTTTTGTAGTGTTATTGTAACAATGTAAAGTAAATATCCGCTCCTATAAAAAATTGCTGTCCCAAAAACAGTGAAAATGATATGTACAATTTTAAAGCTTATTTTTTCTGTAAAGTTGCACTAAAGTTGTTTTTTAAAATTATTATCATGCTTCCTAAAACAGCAAAAAATACAAATTAACTATTGATTACCTGTCCAATTTGTATTTTCCAGAACATATCCATTCCACTCGTGATGTACTTAAAATCTTTTATTAGTTGTGACCTTAAATCCTGCAGAAAAGTAACAGAGATTGGAGAAATCAAATGATTGTGAATGTGGAGTGTTTCGTAAGAAAAAATTGTGCTAATAAACGACCCCATGGAGCAATGTCATGGAACAACCTCACGGATGTTGTTATAATTATAAAGTGAAATGAAAAATGCAATAAACATGTCTATATTTACATGTAGCAGTCATAGATATTTAGTAAAGTTCTAGAAGGAACCAAATACCTCAACACACAGAAACACACACACACACTTATATCTATATACATATATAAAGATTGATAGTGAAGCGTAGAGTTTGTTTTTTATGGCTAACATTCTCAAATATACAAACAAACGGAACAGAGAGTACCTTCTGGTTATCATATATATATATATGATATATATTGCCTGAGTACTTATATAAATGAAATGGGAATGATGAAGCTAATAGCGAAACAAAAAATAAGGTTGTAGGAGGTGGTGAGAATTCGGGATCTACTAGCCGGATTGTCGACTTTACCATTGCACTATCTAGTACAATAGTAAAGTATTCGTTTTCCGTGTGGGAGATCCTGGTATGATCCGAGCCAGCGCCGTAAAAGCACTTCATGTTTATTGAGTTTTATACTATGTAGTTCATGACTGCTTGTGTGCCTGCCTGAGCACATATAAGTATACATATACATACGGGACTGACGGGGATCGAACCCGGGATTTCCTACACCGTAGAGAAAAGTATGCTACAAAACAATGCAAATATCAAGCCAGTGACGTGGCAGGTCAATTCAAAATCCTAACACTAACAGGGGACCCATTTGATTTATTTCTCTGTAATGCTTTATCAACGATTATTCACTACTGGATAGTCTGACACAAGGACAAGTACTTTGCCATTATAAATATCTGATGGCAAAATACAACTCTACAAAGTACAAATTTCATGTGTCACTCATTGCATAACATAAATTAGGCCTTGCTGTCCATTAGAGAGAAGATATGGCAAAAAATGTGCAGCTACTTTATCAACAAAGTTAAAACTTGTTTTACTTGCAAGAAACCGTTAAAAGACTGAAAGAAATGTTAAATATCCTTGCAAAACAGAGCCAAAACATCTGTACGCGATGGGCTTATAATTAAAAACGGTAAAAGGCGATAAACTAAACGTAGCGACAGTTTAAGATTGGAGGTCCTTTTGTGTCTACAAGTAACTCCATTAAAAGCCTACTCGATGATCTTATAATTTGGACAGTTATCCTTAAGTATAAACTCTCCATACCTTGGTAAAAAGCTGAACAAGTACAGCTGAACTTTAGAAAAGTAACAGAAAAAATTGGCCGTTAAAAACTTCATTTCAAACATGAATATGAGCCCTGGGCGTATTACGCGGGTGCCTTTCCTGGGAACCTCTGGATTAAGAATTAAGGAAAGTTACATTTAAAGGGCTTAAATACATGGATTTTACGCTATTTTAAGCTCCAATATTTTCCATCTAAGGTTTGAAGATAAGAATTTGAATATAATTCTTGGAATTCTACTCAAATCAAAAAAGCCACTTAAGGCAAGTATTTATTACATAAAAAACAATTGAGTTCAAGATACATCTCTTCCTATACAAGGTACCATTGGTATGACTGAAAAAAGGATTGTTAAAACAGTTAGGGGTAGGAAATTAGGGCTAGGGTTAGGGTTAGGGTATTAGTATCAACTTTCACAAAGGGAGAGGATTTTGGGAAAGTACATCTTGGCAAAAAATTTCTATAATTGCATAATTCTAGGTTAGTATGTACCCTATAACTCTAGCATTTTATTACAACCCAAATTAATGAACTCTTACACAAGCACAAAAGTAGAAACTTGCACCTAAGCAACATATACAAACAAACAAACGAAAAACTAATTCACATGGAAAGGAGCGAAAGTAGATACACCCCATAGCATACACAAGACCAACAGACGCGAGAAGAATGCAGATATGTAAACATAGACGCAATAAAAAAGACAGAATTCGCATACACATCAAATACCCATTAAAACCAACATTATAATTAACACACCAAAGAAAACAAACAAACAAATAAAACCACACAAAGACAACACATGTAACCACATATAAAGACAGATACAAACGTACAAAAGCAAAACAGATACAAAAACGTAAACAAATAAAGAACAAAACGACAAATACAAATGCTGGCAGATGAAAGTACACAGACAGAGTGAAATAAAAACTAGACAAACGCACAAAGTTAACACTCCCCACGTCTACAGGTACACGTACACACAGACATTTGCAACAAAAGCGTCCAGTTCCCCTAATCGGACTTGACCTAAACTAAATCCACGAAGTAAATATTCCTTTATTTCTTTTGATCCTTGCTAATCTGACTCAATTGATGATGCTTATGGTCAAGGAACTGTGAGACCTAAAAGAAGTAATTTTGCTTAAACTCAAAGCAGGTTGATACAGAGGAATTTAACAATCTATAGACTTATTAATTGATAAATAATTAATCATATACAAACCATATACGACAATACCCTGACCTTCTTGCAAAATGATATCATTTGGAAAGCATGGTAAACCGACAGATGAAGATGTGAAAAACTACGAAGATAGCATTTAACACATGTTTATTAAAGTGCAGGTTGTTCAGAGCAATCAATCTAGTATTTATTTTCATTGTGTATTCCTTTGAGCTACCTCAGGAAACATATAGCAACACTTACAGGAATGTCATCTACAGAACTGCTTGCGATTAGCCCAAAATCGAGAAGAGTGGAGAAAAATTTGTGGTCGGAAAGTTCGACACACGACCTCCAAAGCAGAAGAAGACTCCTTTGAGCAATGGTTTATTCAGGAAATTATCAGGGAAGGAGGGTTGCATGACCCTGGATGATAACGTCATTCCACTAATGATACAAATTACAAGTCGACGTGTATCTCTAGTAGATTTTAAACCATGTCAAAATGCAAATATCACTAAAATGGTAACTTAGTGAATGTAAATTGTCCCTATTATCGCATATTGTTGGGTTGAGCCTGAGGGGCCATGGCTTGGTGGTCCTCCCTTAAACACGTCATTGCCCGTGATCATTCTGAATTTGTTTCGATACGGACGTTGACACTGTTCCCTAAAATTAATTCAGTGTGTAGCTTCACAGGTGTAAATAGCTCAGATGGGTTTCTGTAATAAGGGAGTTCGATAAATAACTGAAGACAACCCTAATTGCATTAGAAAGGTTTACATGCTATAGCCTTCTACATGGTGTTCTGTTTCCACAAATTTCTGACTCTCGCTACTGCAGAAGAGAGATGATTACGTGTGTAACGTTGAATTGTAGGACAGATTGAATCCAAACAATAAAAATTGAACTATATAACATTTCAGGTTTTCGGATTAGCATTTGTTGTTATCTCTTTTCATACCAAACTAAGTAACATTTGAAGACACAAATCTAACAATGGCATTTTCAAATGATTATGACATAGTCGCCCCCACAGGACAAAATCATCAAACAAAATAAAACAGAATTGCGACATTCTGAATCACGTTTACAAAAGTTAAAAAAAGTGGAGAGGATAAGATATGAAATCATCCTTTGAAGTCAAATAACATTAGATATGTAAAGACATATTAACGAGAATAATAATAATTATAATATTTTTAACTTTTAATTTTCTCTACTTCATCCAATAGAATACATCAGCTTGAAACTTGTTTGGGGGGTTTATCTGATCTTATTGATTGGTGATAAAAATGAATATTTTTTTCCAAACTTTTGAACATTTAAACTACTAAACATTTTGAAACTTCCTTACAATAGCAAAGGAATAATAAAAAAAATAGAAAAACAATATTTTCTATAGCAATAAATAAAGAAAAATGACGATACTAATATAAAAAAGATATTTAAACAAAATTTAACAAACAAAAAGAGTAGAAGAAGCAAGAGAAAAACCAACATCAGTTTTTTCTATATCAAATCAGAAGGTTAGGATTTGGCCAGTCCTTATTCTTTCTAAAGAAGGGTGTACTGAATAGCACTAGCAGATCGTGTCAGAACTAGAATCTATACAAGACAAGAACATCTTTGTTCTCCAAATTTCTTTGCATAACTTATTAATACAACTCTAAACTCTGGAAGTCTATAACTGATGTACTCTGTCAAACTCCGAAATTCTGAAACTGTTTTTAAGTTGGTAATTCGAAATAACTGCCTAAAATTTATTTTTGGCTACTTTACTATAAATCTGTCTTATAAACACTGTCTAGATTTAGTTATGATGTCATTTTTATATCATGTTATCTACATATTTAAAACAGTATTATGTTTTTACACGAAGAACACAGACTCGTGGAGAATACTGGTCATGAATTCGGGCGCGCCCGATTGATGATGATGATGATGATGATGATGATGATGATGATGATGATGTTTTACCTGTCTTGAGTTGGTTAGAAAAGTTTAATTACCCAAGTTCCATATTTGATGAGACAATTCAACCGAAATATATAATGAAGTATCAAAGAACTAAATGATAAATGTCATTTGAAAATAAAATAACCTGCAGACGTCATGCTGACGTGAATGTCATCAATTTAAGTGATGACGTCATTAAAGTGCTATCATGTGACTAAAAGCACTAGGTTGGTAAAGATAACATGTACCTGGTATATTCTGCATTAAATGTCTTGAAAAGGAACTATAAGGATTTCTCTGAGAAATGCAAATGGACCCACCTCCCTTTTAGAACTCAAAGGGTTCGATCAATAGTATAACAAGCAGGAATCAAATGAAAAGGAAGAAGTTATTATTTAAATTCATAGGGATAATCAACATATGTGAAACTCAATAACGGATGAGTAAACCATGGATCAATAATGAATAATAAAAATGACAAAGTGTAGAAAATAGCTGTAAATTGAAAATCTTTATGGAAAAGCAACGTATATCAGCATTTCCAACTGCTGATTTTCTGCTTAGAAATTGCACGTAGACATCTTATATTATATTATCAGCTTTCAATACTAACTTATCTCATATTTACCAACACTTGTCGACTCATTTGATACCATAGATGGTAGATGTTTACCATGTCGCGAGTCGAAGTCTCGATTGCGGAACTCCGAGGAAGCAGGGATCGAGCCTTGTTGTAGAGCTGGCGCCATGCTTATTTTGTGTTTGTTGTGTTGTCTTCAATGTTTCTGAGAACCATATGTGTGGGAGATTGTAAGATGTGTTGTTGATGTGGTTGCAGTGATGCAGGCAATGAATGGTTTCTTTGATCTTCCTAGTTGTTGTGTTGATCCCTGTCCAATTAATCGCTATTTCCCCAGTTGAAGGTGTGATCACTTTTCCAACAAAATTCCCTGATCTCGTGCCTTCTAATTCTCCGTTTTGACTTCTTTATTTTTGCCTTTTACCTAAAGAACGTTTGGATTCACCAATGTTTGTTGCTGGACAGTCTTTGCATCTTGATTTGTTTACGATGTTGCTGGTTTCTTCTGAAGGAACAGGGTACTTGGGCTTTGATAGTGTCGACATGACGACATCTACCACTAACTTATCTCCTTAACTTGCGGCTAATTTTCTTTTACGTTTGATATGAATTATCTAAAGAATCAAATCTAAGGAAGTGTTGGATATGCATCTTAATCAAATAAATACGATTAAATACGAAAAATCGACGTAACTCATCGCGGATGATTTGCTACAAGACGCCTCTGTCACTTTTCCCCCTAACATGTCTCTTTCAAATTTCCAAGTATCTCCATATCCAATCTTCCTTCTAACTTATCTCTATTTGTTCCAGAATTGATTGAGTGTGTATTAGAGATAAGGTGTGTCTAAAAAATGTGTCAATAATATCAGTTAACAAATTTTGTTGGTTTTTTTTATATCTTTACACAAATATGCATAAAACGTATTGTGACTTCGAATTTAATATGCTGTAATAAATTTTAGATACCTTTTTTCAATTTATAATAAAAAACAATTTTTCCCCAGAAGGTCTATCCTGATAGACAGAATTGTATCACAGAATTTTTTTTTGTAAACGCCACATCATGACGGGTAAAAAAGCATTTTTGTTATTTTTCTGGCCTGGTGTTATCCTCTTATTTAAGTTAATATTGCCAATAAAGAAATAAACTGAATTGTGAATATCTGTTGTTAGTAAATTTTGATGATCTCTTCCAATGCATGCATTGGCCTAATTAAGACCCCGTTTATACGAGATCGGATCCATCTGGGAGCGGATCTATTTGGATCCATACTCGTTTTTACAGGCGTTTACACGGGTACGGATCCAAAATTGGCATGCGTTTAGACGAGATCGGATCGATTTGGATCCGCTTGAAAGCGCATGCGTGGAAATAGTTTTTAAAATTGGGCGGGAAGAGTAGACCTGCCCAAGTTGTTTGATTTGTAATCTGATACTCCTTTAAGGAGAAGAGCACTTTTCTACCCTTTGTCTGATCAGTTGCAATAATCCCTTTAAATCTTGAGTGGTAAAATTTAGAGAGACACCAGACCTGTCTGGTACGCAGCAAGACGAGACCTGCTTTCAAAGCGACCCCAAACGAGCACGGATAGCAAATCCAAATGAGATCGGATGCACTAGCTCTCGTGTCCGATCCGCACCAGATTGAGAACGGATGCATTTGGATCCGCTCTCGTGTAAACGCGGTCTACAAAGCAGTGTCCTTCTCACTAAAGGGCGTGGTCATTCCCTGATTTAAACTGTCCCTTTTATTTATTGGTGTATTTAAATCAATTACAGGTTATTGTACTTTATATGCATCTCTGAATTGTTTGTGAGATGAACCATGATAAATATTGATTGGAAATTAAGGGATACTTTCTTTTAAGTTGGACCAAAACTTAAACATCTCAAAATTCTAGAAGCCATAGTTGTACTCCTCCTTTCATCACAATGCTTCCTCGCTGGCAAGGCTCTCCTCTAATCAGTACTCTGCTACTTATTCTTTGACACATGTGTTTATTTGATTAAAAGCTGGCTTGTGATAGTTAAAGATTCCGTTAAGTACAGGAGGTAATTTGCTAAATGTTTTGCCACTGTCACTAGGCCATCGTAAATTCTCTGGAGTGAAGGAATGAACAGGATAGGAGAGTATTCTATGCTAACAGTTTCTTCCCTAGGACTACCAAGATCTGAAACTCTCTATCTTCAGACTGCTTTCCTCTTACTTATGATCTTGACACTTTAAAATCTAAATTCAATCGCTATCTTCTTGGCAATCTCTTATTTTTTGCCTAGAATCACACCTATTTTTCTGTTTACTTTTTATTTCTACTTCTCTCAAAGTAACTCAATACCTTGTAGTGGCAACCCTGACTTATATTGACTGAAGGATTAAGAAAATAAAATAGTGTGTGTTCCAACGCATAATTTCTTCATTCATAAATTGGTAAATGCGTTTAAAAGCGAAGCGAATTAATTAAGCAACCAACTTTTTAAGCTATGTGATTCTCGGATTTCACAGTATACAATCTTGGATTCAGTGTATCCCGAAACTAATCTTCCTTTGGGAAAACTTTGAAATTCCAATACCTGTAAAATCCTTTACCCAAAACTTGCAAGACGCAGATCCTAGTCTCTTTGGAAAAACACCTTACTATTTACAGAATATACTGTGATGATTGTTCCCTACGTATTCATCACGTGATTGTATTAACCAATAGTATATAGTCATTTCCATGTGCTTATGTTGTCAAGTAGATTGTTTAGTAGTTGAGTTGGAGATTGTACGAGAAAGGAGTTTGGTTGATGTTAAGATTATGTTTGGAGAAGATTAGAGAAAGAGTATTAGAAGCGAGCTATGTTTGTTCTGTGTACTTAATGACAACACGATCTCTTGAGGCTTCCAATTTGTCCACAAGTATGTTCGCCTCAGACTAAGCTACCCCCTTCCCGCTCCACCGAGAAGCCTGATTAATAGAGGGGTTGATTCTTCTTTATAACATTGCATCAACATAGCAGAATTGTTTAGCTCTGAAGTTTAGGAAATCAATGTGTATATCAATCTACTAGGTCATCTAATTCCATGAATCACTGTTTCTTGAAAACTAACAAAAAACAAATTGTGAAACCAGTCGCAGTGATTTTAATTTTCTTCGACTGTTAAAATGAAGCTAGAATCAATTTAGAATGCATGGCAGCCAGTCAGACCCTAGACTTCCCGTTTTACTGCAACCAGTCCAGTCCAGTGTCGGCGTCCTCGAGGTCGAGGTTAACCGTCCTCTCTGGTCACGACAGCACTGATCTTTCTTCTCCAGTTGGTCCGGTCGTCCGTTAGAGAAACTGCGTTGTATAGGTCTGTCGCCAACCAGTCCTTTACGTTGTTTACTGCAACAGCTGCATCATTTTATTACCTATGCCATTCTGGTTTAGGATATCTAAGACAATTTCAAGACGGGTCCGTAGCTGGCAGCGTATTTCAGGGAGGGGGTACAGTTCCTGTATTTTGTAATAACTTCTACTACTCAAGAGTAGACTGATAGAGAAAAACATATGTAATGGAAAACAAGTGGAGTACCAATAAGACAGTGTCTTTGAACCAAATACTCGCTCGAACTAACCTAAACACCAGTGGGAGGACAAAAACACCAGTGCCTCCCTTCGCAGCTGCGGACCTGTTCAAAAACACTGTTAAGAGTGCTTGTTCAAGACATCAACATAAAAGAATATGGACTGGAAGGATGGAGAGAAGGATAATTGAGAAAACCAGAAGCAAGAGTTGGAGGTGTACGTAAGGACTATAAGCTTACTCCTTTAACTGTTCTAAGAAAATTAGGAAACTGATGCCATGGGAAAAATAAATCCCATTCCACAAGAGCTTTTTCACTATTCATTTTGTTTTTTGGTAGGGGTGGTTATGGAGCCTGACTTTTTAACTTTTGTAACTGTAAATCCAAAAGTACCTCGCCAAAAATATAGAAAAAAGTTTGGATACAAGAGTTATATTTTAAAAGATATGGGATTTCGTGTCCACTAAGGCATTTCATTTTTTTTATCAGTTATAGCTGATCGAAACGTGTCTTTGGTATAAGTTTGTGTCGTTTGCAACTTCATCTTCGAATTAAGCTTAATTCCAACAATAAACTTTTGATATCCATCCCCTTGTATACAATAGATGAGATACCCTTGCTTAAATGGGCTATTTGCCCTAAAAATACCCCCTGGTATTTTCTTTGGACGATGTTTGACCACACTACAACTTTCAAACGTAGATTTTGGGTAGATCTGCCAAAAGTTTAGACATAATGAAAGCACAAGTCAATGACAGAAATATTAAAATATTAAAAAAGCTCCCAATCTCAAGCTACTAAGGGTGGAAAATGGCACCCAAAAGTTTGATGGGGGGTCGCCAAAGCCCCCCTCGCAGCAGTATAGGAAGTTGTAAGAGGTTTTACGTTCAATCCTTTTTTCATACTACTTTTATAATTTAAGGTTTAGCATCAAATGCCTGGAATTACTATCATTCTTTCACTGCAGAATATTTCTCTTCGCAAAATTCAAGTTAAAATGGTAAACTGACATTCTCCTCTGCTCTTTCCATTAATGATTTCTAAATACTGCGAGACCAGTCACGCCTAATCTGCCTAACGACATTAGCAGTTACAGTCACAGACTTCCTTTAAACCCTGAATATCTGAAGACGCACAAAACAGCTGTGATCTAATCTACTTTATCTTTATCTCTGCTTCTCATATTCCAAATTTAACCTCAAACCTCAATCTTTATATTTCCAACTCATCTTCAATAAAATCAAATACAGGTTGACAAATCATCAAAGCAAATAGAAAATGGTAAAAAACACCTGTTAAACTATAGGCCTATTCTAAATGATTCCAAATCGGGTTTCATAGTCTTAACAAAATTGTTAATATGACAACCTCCTTTAGGCTGACTCCTCTCAGCATGGCTCCTTTGCCGTATTACAGCGGGAATACGTTGCAGTGCAGGTATTTTCAAAATTAGTGTGGTATTATTATGCCTTAATAAAACAAGTCATTAAAAAACTTGTCTTTATCCTCGTCATCTATTCCATACCTCTTTTGTTCGGTTTCACTTTTGTTCTGAGGCTGGAATATGCTTAGCAATGTGCTTTTTTGAGGGGAGGGGTGGAGGGGGAAATCCGAGCATTAAATTAATCTGCTCATAGACTTATGCTTATAATACAAAGGTGCTTTCTCTTCAACTCGTGATTCTGAACTCAGCACTGCATGTTGATAAATGTTGTCAGTTTTGCTGCAAAAAAGATAAATTAAAGAATTCTTTTGCAAAAAGTACGCAACCTCGTTTTGAACTGCCTAAATATGTAATTTTGATAATCTTGAGTAATATAATTCTGTAACATAATCCGCCATGGTCTAGTGGTTAAGGAGTCGGACTCACATGCCAGAGGTTATTGGTTCGAATCCCACCTAGCCTGATATAAAGACTATCGGTTGGGGAATACAACGGAGACCACCCCTGTAAATGTGCTCTCGTTCCAGGACATTTCTCACTCTGGCTGAGCAATAGACTACGCTCGAAATTAAGTATGTAAATAAATAAACGCAAATGTAAGATATCAAAGTGACATTATCAATTAGAAAAAGATCAGGGTGTGTTTTTACTTGGTTGTGTGTTAACAAAATGACGAACATTTAGCTCGAGCTATTCAGGGGAAAGTCTGGCACTGTTATTCTACGATCAAAGTAACAAGAGTGAAAGTACAAGTTCTGTTGCCACTAGCTTACAGAACAACATTTGTCTTGGCTATGGAAAGCGAATCATTCCCAGCGGGAGAAACAAAAATCGGGCATGTTGAATTTCCCTAGGAAACGAACAAAGTTATGTGCTTATATAGGCACAATATATTCACTGACATAAAGGTAAAATGGCATTTTAGAAACCGTTATCACGGTGACAAGGCAGAGTAGATTTCAGCCTACTAGTTCTCGTTCAGCGCCATGACTTTCACTCCTAAAGCAGACTACTGGCTTTGCTACATTTACCCTTGGTCTAGGTTAAAGCTATTACATCTTCAGATAATATCATTGTTATTATTACTATTATTATTACAGCAGAAATACAGGGAATTTACAAGCGCCTTGTAAACGTAGCCAAAAAAAGATAACGTTATAAGTATCGACACTAGGTTGTTACTCGGCTCATGTTTCAAAATTTAAAGCATCGTTGAGGAATATGACATTATTACTGAAGTAACCTTGCACTCTTCATATCACATATTTTTAGAAGAAACAAGGATTGGTCTAAACCTGCAAACTTTGGTTATTACTGACCAAGGAGGTCACTTTCTTGTCGACTACTATTGTAATGTTGTTATGATTGTATATCTATATCTAAATATCTGATGCTACTAAAATCTTGCTTTCCTTCCTTTTTCAGACAAAAGTTCTGAGAATGCTATGTACGTCATACAGGATATTTCTCTGTGAGGTGATAAAATGAATAGGTGCCAATTAAGTTTATAAAACAAAACTTATTATTATTATTATTACTTACTTACTTACTTACTTTATTTTTTGTAAACGTGATTCAGAATGGTGCAACCCGGATTTACTTGTTTGGTAGTTTTGTTCTGTAGGCGCGACTATATCATAATCATTTGAATATGCCATTGTTGATGTGAGTATTCTAATGTAACGTAGTATGATATGAAAATATATTTTAAGTTCTGGTCTTTGGAACAATGAGTTTGGCTTGGTTATGATGTCTGACTGGTCTTGATTTATTGGATTTTTGGACAAGTTTCTGTAAATACACAGGAGCTAGATAGTAGTAGGCCTGGTGAGTAATAGTTAAGACCTTGAAGACAATTCTTTGCTCAATCGGTAACCAGTGAAGTTCTCGGAGGATAGGAGTAATATGATCATAGTATTTTGCAGACGCAACTATGGGGGCAGGAAAATTTTGTGCGCGTTGTAGTTGTTTCAGTATTTTCTTAGGCAGACCACAAAGGAGGGAGTTGCAATAGTCTAACCTTGAGGATACAAACATGTGGACTCTTGCGGCTGCTGATGATTGGGTAATGAATGGGCGTATTCTTTTAATATTTCTAATATGATTGAAAGCAGTTTGGACGTACTTACTCACATGCTCTTCCATACTAAGGCATTTATTTAGGACTACTCCGAGGTTCTTAACTTTTGTTTATGTGGTAATTACTTTTGAATCAGTATTAATTTGAAGATCAGATAAAGGTTTAGCGAACTTTGAAGCTATTAATGTAAGTTCGATTTTGTCATCGTTAAGCTTCAAGAAAACCAACCATAATCTAATGTCGTGAATGCAGTTTTCAATCTTTAAGGAAACTTCGGCGTTGGTCGTAGTTTTGGGGTCGAATGAAAGGTAGAGTTGAGTGTCGTCGGCATAGCAGTGGAAGTTGAACGAGTGTTTTCTGATGATTTTACCTAGTGGCTGTAAATAGAGGGAGAACAGAATCGGACCTAGAACAGAGCCTTGAGGTAGTCCATACCTGAGAATATGTTTGTCAGATTTTGCTCCTTTTATTGAAACTATACAAGACCAGTCGCTTAGATATGACTCAAACCATTTGAGGGCAGGAGCCTTGAGATCATTATTCCATGATCCACGGTATCGAATGTGGCACTTAAATCCAAAAGAAGAAGTAGGACAGCTTTTTTACTGTCGACTGCCTCATGAATATCACTGTTGATCTTTAATAATGCAGTTTCGGTGCTGTGTTTCTTTCTATAGCCTGATAGCAAAGGTTCTAGTATGTTATTATCGTAGAGGTAAGGTTTAAACTGGGAGGCGACTGCTTGTTCCATCAGTTTGGAGATGTACGGTAGATTGGAAATCGGACGATAAGAGTTAAATTGATAACATCATTACCGTTTGTTTTTGTATCTTGGTGAAGGTACGGCTTCCTTTAGTACTGTCAGCATTAATCCAGTAGCCAGAGATGTATTTACAATCTTAGTTATAGTTGTAATAATAATATCAAGAAGATCTTTTAAAACCGAGGCTGGAATCGGATCGTTAATGGAGGATTTTGATGAAGAACTCTTTATTAGTTTCTTAACCTCAGTACCGGACAGTAGCTTGAATTCATTGAAGGAAGTAGACAGAGGTATGTCATCAGAGGGGGGAAGTAACTCCCTTGTCATTGATGTACATAGTGTTGATCTAATGGTGTCAATTTTGGAGGTAAAGAAATTGACAAAAGCATAGGCCAGGTCGACAGAAGAGAGTGTTGACGGGAGCGGAGATGAGTCCTCTTTATGGTACAGTCTGAACAATATATTGAAGAGTCCTTTTGGTTATGCTTATGCTCTGTAATTAAATTATTGTAGTAGGCTTGCTTTGCCTCCTAAATTAATTTGTGAAATTTTTTACATTGATTTACGAAAACGTCTTTGTCTTTTACTAGTTTTGTTTTTCTCCAAATTTTTTCGAGCTTCCCGCGACGTTGTTTGGCTTGCCTAAGTTCTTTATTGTACCATCGATTATCTGGCTTGACTGCTATGGTCTTCGACCTGCATGGTGCGTGTATATCTAAACAGCTTGAGAGAGTTGAGTTATACTAATCTATTAACTTATACTTCATGGTCATTAACTTCAAGGTCATTAACTTTATGTTTGCTGACGATACAAACTAATTTTTCTCAAGCAACACTCTTGACCATCTATATGTATCTGTCGAAACCTAGCAAATATTAAACAATACATTACCGCTAATAAACTAAAATGTAACAAACAAAAACAAATTATATAACGATAAAGATACTAATAATAAACAACCCGACAAACCTACCTCTGTAGAAAATTGAAAAAACAAAATACAGAAAGAAACTCTATTACAAGTTTAGGTACAATTCTAGATGAAGGCCTTGCTCGGCAAACATAAATGAATGGTATTGTTAACAAGAATAGGAGAGGTGAAAAAGTCATGCAATTCTCTCTTTTTTTAGTCTTTCCATTTTCCGCATATTGACACTTACTTGAGCTATGCAAACGTTGCCTGCACCTAAGTTGAAGATAAAACAAATTGTACGAATACGAATTTAATCACAAAGTCCAAAACTGAAACAAGACCTTGTCTACTAACATTCATTAAACCCTACATTCTTGACATCTATCAGATGTATACATTTTGGATTTTTATTACCTCATTTTGTGATGGATGTATTCTCCTACAATGCAGCCCGAATACTGTCAAGATAATAAACCATAAATATAAAACTCGTAGAAACCCAGAAAAAAAAATAGAATAGAGCAAGTGTCATAGAGCGTAAATGGAGTCTTACATGGAGCAGCATTACCAACACATTTGTAGCGTATCCAGAGCTCTCACTAAATTTAGAAATTAACTTTACTCTGCAAAATCGATAGATTTCTAGAATAATTAGAGGTTCTTAGAATTCCTACAGTCTTCCATTCTATCTATTGAACAAATTCTTTTAAAAAGCCATATAAAGTTGATTACTCTTGACATCCCGACCGGTATATTAGAATCCAAGAAAAAATCACCGAGGGGAACAATGACTTAAAAAGATGGAATATAATATGTGCCAAGTAGTTTCTAGCTACAATCCTGGACTAATAGAAGTTAAACTTTTACTAAATTTTGGTGAAAATAGAACAAATCACGCAAGACACTAGCCACATGAAAGGGGTGTCCATTCCTGATATTATTTGTTTTCTAGACCTCTTCGTTTAGCAGCAGCAGAGATTTTATAACATAATATCTGGAAGCAGGGAGGGTCTGACATGCGAGTGAAAAAATGCTCGTTTTGAAACTTAACAATATTTTGGAACGGGGCTAGGGAAACGTGCATATTTCATAGTCCAGAATTGTAGCGTGAAAACATGTGTTCTCGAATAAGCATAACTGCTTAGATTGGTGCATTCCTACCTCAAGTATCATTTACTATAGGCTGTCCCCCTTCCCACCTATTTAAGCAAATATGAAAAGGAAAACGTTGATAATTGTAATTCTTTAGTAGTTTAAAATATACAAGTACTTTGGAAATCAATGTCCGTTTATATGGTGTTGGAGAGATCTACAGTTTTCAAGCAGATTTATTAATATTTTTCTTTGAGAATCATAAAACACCTTAAGATAGCAGATAAGGCAGCTTAAACAACATTTCAGCTGATAATACACTAGACAACGCGTTTGTCGGTTACCTACAGTAAGCTATCACGTAATATCGCGTATTTTTCATCTTTGGTTGTTTACCACATGTAGCCTGCCTGTTAGCTATTATGCCTTGAAGATGAATTTAGCTTTGACCCCAGGCTATTGCACCAAATGAACCGACAGGATTGTCACATGACATCAAATAAAATATCATTGTAAAGTTTTAATCAGTTCATTGAATACGACTACCAGGCGCCATATTTGTTTTTGGAGGGGATAAAAGCTGTAAGTGATGTAATTGAGTAAACGGTTGGAAAGCGCTTGAATTGTTCCAAAAAGCGAGCTTTGTGAAGCATGGTCGGAAGCTGTCAGTTGTAGCACACGTGTTTGTTGTTTACGTCCTTGTAGTCTTGTTTGTTATCAGCTTTAGGAACAACTTCAAAACGTAAAAATCATTGATACACGTGCTCCGTTATTACTCTCAAAACAGAGGTTTCACCGCTTAACTACCCAGGGCTGAAGAGAGTTGTCAAAAGCTGAATGCAGCTGAGGAAATAATATTGCGGGTTCTCGACCATTTAAAAACCTGCGTAAAGTATTGCTATAAAACGAACAGTGAAACATGTCTTTTTTCAGACATGATTTAAAGTTTTGACACGTAAAAAGCTCTTCGTGCTTCCAAAGGTGTCATGGTGCAGTTACCTGCCACAAACTACACGGAGGGGTATTGATTTTGACGAACAAATAAATATCTTCAGTATTCAGATCGCTGATATGAACAGGAGCACCCTTAAAGATGTTGATCCATTATGAATGCCAGCTCTTATTTTGTGTAATACGTCTCTTATTAATACTCGGAGATTTTGCTAATAAAATACCAGATACTAAATGTTCCATAAACGTAATCAGCACAAAGGGACAGTTTTATCAAATGAGAGGAAAGAAATCATCGATTTACAAAGCATTTCAGTCTACTTTAAGTCCAGTAAACTGCGCTATGGAATGCTCACTGAAATATCACTGCATTGCTACGATGTCAATTTGGAAAAGTAATTTTCTTAAATGTGATCTGATGCAATCCATAAGTCGAGAGTTGATCCAGGATCGATTCGGAGAAGGCGTGCTCATGCTGAAAATTGCGAGAAGACAAAACAACTGCATGAAGAATTAACTTATTGAGGTAAACATAAATGGGATGTTGACATCAAGCGAATGCATGATCGAGGAAAACTAAAGCTTGTTATTATCGTGGAAAACAAATTAGAGGATTAACCTACAGGAGGAATGCTTTATTTCGCTGCCAGTAGTACGGAATTTTCTTCAATTGTGACATGTTATTAATGATAGACAATGGAAAGCATAGGTAGCTTCAGACTCTCAAATTTTGAGGCTCAAGTTTTTGTAGCGTGATGTGTAAAGATTACAAAGTGAGTGTCTACAAGAGAAGAACGAAATGCGATGTAATGATATGCCTTAAAGAGTAAAGTAGACTTTTACACTGTGCCCCCAATTACTCTATTTATAACTGTAACGGGTTTAAAATAGTGCTGTAAGGCCATTATGTAATAAACGTAGACACGGAAACATGTCTCTAAACCTGTGTGAAGTCAACAGCCTGCTTGTTTAGTAAAAGATTTTAAAATATTTGCCTGATAATTGCAATAAAAAAGTTATTAGTGGATCTAGTTTAAAAATATATGATTATTTTCAAGACTATACATGGACTAGCGTCATCCTACCTCATCAGTCTGGTTTTAATCCTGGAGTGCAACAAGTAAGATATTCATTCAAACAATAGATAATTGCCTTCACTCCATCTATTAGGGACAGAAAATTCTTTCAGATGCCCATTCTTAGTCTAAGAGGAGTAAAATTATGGAGTTCCCTATCTGTGTATATCAAAAACATAATATTCATTTAAAAGGAATCTAAGGACTAATCTATGCAAAAAAGCCTTGAGAACATTACATAAGAACTTTTTAAAATCACAATGATCAGCACTATCTTAGTCAGCTATAAATTTCAGTTTGGAGGGGGAAAAATTTAAGGTGAGATGGCTTTCTATTTATGTTTTTATGTTTTGTATTTACGTTTTAGCAGCATTTAGGAACATATATTTTTCATCTTTAAACACCTAAATTGTGTCTATAAAGTTTCTATAGATAGCCAGATCTCATATAGAGAGCTAAGGCTACATGTATAAGTTTATGTAGATGTCATGTGTTCTTGTCATCAATTTACTAAACATAATATATACAGAAGTATAACATACGCACGCATGCAAGCACAAGCTAACATGCACATTGAATATCTAACTGTACACCTAAAAGGAAACAAAGGGCCTAAAACGCGACGATTCCAAATCACATGGACAAAGGTGGTCTTAAGATGAGATCGGCACCCATTAGGACAATTTTGTTGATGTCGTTTAGACCTACTCTGCCGGGTATCTTTTCAAGAAGTTGTTCTGTTCCTTTCTTAATCCTCCCTAATGCTCCTATTAAAACTGGAAATACCATGGTCTTCATGTGCAATATGTCTTGATGGTCTTCATATGCCAACTTAAATTTGGAGATCTTTGTATTTGACCAGTTTTTAAAATTCGTCTAGGGATACACTCCAATCGGAAAGACATTAATGTCAAATAATAATCAGATTTTATCCTTCTTGTTTTAGCAACTAGATCTGGCTTATTAACTTAATAATGATTTTAGTATGGATATTAAAATGTTATGTTAAGATTTTGTCACCAATTTCTGTTACTGGCTCTGGGTAGTACTTGGACTAATATTGGTAAGTTTCTTTCTATAATATTGTCGTGTTGCGCGTAGTAAAATATAGATACATTGAGAGCAAATATGCACGTCTTATCAACAAACAAGAATCTCATCAACTGAACTACGATGAACAATCACGTGACTATAATGATTGTATAACAATAAGATACAATGCACGGTAACATGTAATATTTAAGAATTTGGAAGTGTAGATACTGTCTTACCCTATCATGTTGGTTTTGTATTCATTTCGCGGTAAAGACTGAGCAACCACCAATGACGTGGTCTGATATCAATGGATTTATCAAAAAATTTTCATAAGTGACAGATTTCAAAGTATTGCCCGGTAATTGCAAATTAGAGCCGCCGTGGTCTAGTGGTTAAGGACTCAGACTTACATCCCAGAGTTGTGGTTTCGAATCCCCGATCTAAAGACTATCGCTTGGGAAAGGCAATGGGAAACCACCCCTGTAAATGCGCTCTCTCCTCAGGACATTGCACACTCTGGCTGGGCAATAGGCAACGCTTAAAGTCGTGTAAAAAAATAACTTACAACTACAAATTCATTGATCCTGTGCAGCTTAAATAAACTCTTCTGTTTTGGTCTTCAAACCAGCACTTTTGAGCTACCAATGAATGTTTCTTTGTTTTTATCAGCTTCTTAAAGCAGAGGAGAGTACTGCTTGGAAAGTGGCTTATCTTGCCATTTGGATCTAGGTTGCTCTTTGCTATCTAAATTCTAAACTGGTGCCGTATTAGTAAACATATTGAATACCTCTCGTTCCTGAACCAAAGGAAATCAAACTGCTAACAGAAATACATGAACGACACCTGGCTCGCAAAAAGCTAGGTGAATTCCTCTTCCATTCTAGTATTTTTTAACCCTCTTGTCATATAGCATTTTCTTAAGGATCACATAACTAATGGCGAAATAATGATAGTTCTCATTTCCAAACATTTCACTACTACTCAATTCATTATCGATAAACTTTCTTAGATTCTCAAATAAAAAGTATGCTTCTCAGACCTTTGGTACCTTAGCATGCCGATCATTTGAGAATCTCGCTGTATGTGTAAATATCATCTTGCCATGGACAAACCCTTATTCATGTTTCTGTGATCCAGTGTGTTTCGTCTTTTTTACAATGATTTTTATTGCTTTCCCCATTTCAAAAGCCATAGAATAGCATATAGATTTTTTGTTTTAAATTTACATGATTATCTAAGCCTAGCAATACACAAAATGTATGATGATCGAGCAGAAGCTGCACCAACAGTCTGCATTGAGAGAAACTACATGGTCCCCTATGTTCGTATTGAGCTCGCAATATGAGTATGTTGCGTCACGTAAAAAGCCAATGTTTCGCCTTGCTGTAGTTCTATAATCGTTACTTCGGAGTGACACCTATCATAGCCCGTGGCCAGAAAGGAAAATAGAGAAGCGCTGCAAACTGAACCAGCGAGAAAGGGAGGATCAAGGAGTCGACATGAGGTACCCTGGGACGATTAAACACCTGGATGATGACGCGAAAGAGTGAGTGACCAAGTTTTTCTCCTATGCCATCGACACAGGAAGATATTACAACATGTGGCAGAGAGCAAAGTTATGGCTATACTCAAGCTAGGTAAATTATCAGAGAACCCAAACCACTACAGGACCATCTCCCTGCTGTGCTGCAAGTACTACCTTCTAGAGGGAATAATACTGTCACAAATCTTACCAAAGATAGAGAATGTACTGCCTCCACAGCAAACAGGCTTCAAACTAAAGAGAGATATTACCAAGCAGGTGCTCGCACTGAGTTGGAATGATAGAGAGTGGTTTGGAAACAAGCAAAAAACTGGAGCACGTTCGTCGACCTTTCGGTAGCATGCGACACAGTGTGGCGCAGTGGCCTCCTGCTGAAAGTTTCAAAGGGTGATAATGAACAGGAAAATCCTGCGACTCGTAGCCACTATGACGGGAACTCGCAGCTTTTATGTATGTGTGGAAGGAGAGCATCTACAAGATAAAGAACGGAGCCCCTCAGTGATCAGTTATAGCCATCTCCTTGTTCAACCAGTACCTACTTCACGGCAATTTGGGTACGCAGGCGACGACTGGCTCCCTGTCATGGCCTACATATTAGGAGACATGAAGCCACACACAGAACACTACTTGAACAGGCACCGCAGACTTCAAAACTTTGGAAATCCGATCTGCAAAGCCCATACAGAGAAATGAGTAGAAGACGGTAACTAATAGGAGAGGGGAGGCAATTGAATACCATACTGCACCGCTCCCCAATTTCTGCTTGGCCGGACGCAGGGAGTGGGTGAACTCCAACAGACTACTGAGTGATCACGGTAGAACGGAGAAGAATCTACACCTATGGGACATCTGAGCATCGCCATTTTGCCCGAGATGAGAGGGAAGGGGACCAGGACTTCGATCACACCCTCAACATGTGTCCCATCAAAAGGTTGACTAGAAGCATTCAAGACGCACAAAGCTGGACCGAGATCTTCGACAACTGGCTGCGAGAGATGGAGGTCGAGGTGTAACTGCCAAACGATGCTACTACTTCAGAGTTAAGATAAACACAACAAGTTGATCTTAGTTTTCCTTTTATAAACGTAGTTTTAGTACACTTTTCAGAGTTAAACTGCATATCAATTTCATCACTGAAGCGTTTGAGAGTTCTTCAAGTTCATTATCCTCCTTGGAATTTGAAACAGTCCATTAAAAGAGGAGGATATTGAGAACCACCTTCATTTCAACCACCTTCATTTCAATCACCTCCATTTCAACCACCCTTATTTCAACTACCTTTATTTCAACCACCTTTATTTCAACCATCTTTATTCCAATCACCTTTATTCCAACTACCTTTATTCCAATCA
>JAAAKL020003809.1:0-22264 GCA_010016065.2 Carybdea cf. marsupialis auct. non (Linnaeus, 1758) | reverse complement strand
TCGGAAACATTAAAATACTTTACCCACTCACCTGGTTACGTATCGCTACCACACCTTAAATGCTGACGTTACAATACGATAGTTTTAAAACCTTAGAAACTTCCTCTTAGCATCGCAACAGCGTGATGACGCATGCCAGAATTGCGGTATTTTCCCAACACTTGCGATACCCCACTACAATGTGTGAATCTTTTAGTTGACAAAGATCTTGAAATAAAAACTAGGAGACGATGCGAACGCTAGTATTTTACCACTTTATCTAGGTAGTCATATAGTTTACATTTTTATTTAAGTTTTAAGATATTATTTGAAATTTTGCTTCTGGCCTGATAACCAGGAGACCTATTTATAACCTATTAGAAACTTGGGAAAGCAGAGAGACTTCAACAAACAGGGGTGGTGTGATGGAACTCTACTCAAAGTCTTCTGTGCGAACTAAGACCGCGTTTACACGAGAGCGGATTCAAGTGCATCCGTACCCAAACTGGTACGGATCGGCTTTGCGTTTACACGAGCCCTAGTGGATCCGATCTCATTTAGATCTGCTATCCGTGTTTGTTTGGTATCGCTTTGAAAGCAGGTCTCGTCTGGCTCCGGTACCAGATAGTTCTCGTGTCTCCACGCTTTGCCACTCAGGATTTACACCAATTATGGCAACTGATCAGACAAAGGATAGAACAGTGCTCTTCTCCTTAAAGTAGTATCAGATTACAAATTAAACAACTTGAGCAGGTCTACTCTTCCCGCCAAATTTTTTAGAAACTATTTCCACGCATGCGCTTTCAAGCGGATCCAAATGGATCCGATCTCGTCTAAACGCATGTCAATTTTGGATCCGTACCCGTGTAAACGCCTGCAAAAACGAGTACGGATCCAAATGGGTCCGCTCCTAGATGGATCCGATCTTGTTTAAACAGGGTCTAAAAGTTTCGCGTGTCTTCATCTCTTGTTTAGAAGAAGCATGTCATCAGTTACAAACAACCGTCACTACAATATCCTAATAGAATGAAGAGTTGGAAAATAAGCAGCAGTCCGATTTGATATTTACCTACTACTTTTTGTCCTCATAACAAAGGTTAAAAGAGAAAATGCCTCTATCTCATAAAAATGACAGACGCTCTCACTTAACAATAAGTGCTTTATATTTCAAATGGATTTAAATGCAAGCTCACTCAGAGGAATGTCGAGTGCCATTTCCTTCAGTACAAAAAAAAAGTTTCTATTTGCATAAAGTACGTCAATTCCATCAAGCTGCCCTGTCCCCCTTTTCGAACTATCTCCAATCGTTTGTAATGGACAACCAGCAAGCGCACGCTAATACCAGTAAGAGCAAGAAGTAGCATTACATGCAATACCAGCACTCGCAATTACGAAAAAGAATGAAAGCACTCATGACCAATACAGGCACCCAAGCAATAGAAGCATGTACAGTAGACGTACCGATAAGCAAACAAGCAACTCATAGGAACCGTTGACGAATATGTCACTGCTTTCAAGCACCATCAATATGAACAAGTAAATGTTAGGTGCCTTTAATAAGATGCAAACACAAGTACACGGAGACAACAATGCCAGTAAGCACAAAGCAGTAACCGTACCGCAATTAAAGGCAAACGGTAATGCAGTATGCCTGCACGTGCAAGTATCGCATTTTAACTTAAATTTAGTTATTGCGAGTTTCCCAATCAGTAAGATAAATTTGGTATGCAACTATTAAGTCAATGATGTTTGATTAAAAGAATCAGAATTTGCCCCGATATTTAAAGATATGGCCCTACAGTTGTAGTATATGCATCGCCCCACTCTCCTAATAATAAAATGATGATTCCTTCGAAGTGAACATTAACCCTTAAAACAGCACCCGGCAACCCATGACGTGGCAGACGACGACTGATCTCCTTGCTCTACTGTGACCCAACTGGGTTGGTAGGTAACATTTGGGAAAGATCGGATCTCACCTCGCAGTGTGCCACTTAATACATCATTCCAGCTAGTCAATCAAACAACATCAATTAACCTATCACTATGCTTGACGATGTTCCACCACAAATGCATGTTAAGTTTCGAGTCCACTAACAAATGCAGCCAGCGTCCCGCTTCGAAAAGCCGTGGGTTTTGCTACACACTTGGACATGCGGTGAACGTGGTTCGCGGTAGCTTAATTAGGAGACACGGGCTACGAAAGTCGAGGCGAATCTTATCAAGCTAGGTTCACTGCTTCTGTCCGGGTATAGGGCTTAGTCGCGTACATGCGTTCTCGGACCTCCTGCACTGTTGCCTCTTTTTTCGCTTTGGGGAAGAGGACATGCTATACCGCACCGCACCTATCACAATGCTTGACGATGGCCCACCACAAATGCATGTGAAGATTCGAGTCCACTAATAAATGCAGCCAGCGTTCCGCTTCGAAAAGCCGTGGGTTTTGCTACACGCTTGGACATGCGGTGAACGTGGTTCGCGGTAGCTTAATTAGGAGACACGGGCTACGAAAGTCGAGGCGCATCTTATCAAGCTAGGTTCACTGCTTCAGTATGCGTTTAGGGCTGTAGGCGTACATGCGTTCTCAGAGCTTCCTCACTGTTGCCTCTTTTTTCGCTTTGGGGAAGAGGACATGCTATACCGCACCGTAGGAACGTTTCTATTCTATAAAAGTAGTCTATTTTGAGAGAATAGGTAAGTTCAAAGTTACCTAACTACGTTCAATTACGCTCCAACATCAGTTGCATGCTTACATTTGATGAGTTAAATGTTCACGTCATTCTCGAACAGACGTATCAACATCAATATCACATAATACGTTATAGCACCAATGGTGAGTATTCTAGCTTACAGGTCTTATTTCTTCCCTCCCCCCTCCTCAAGCACCTCTTATGTCTTACCTCTTTTGGCTTCCAGGGATATGATAATATGGAGGGGATGGATTCAGCAGTTACCGTGGGGTAAACCCCGTAGCTCAATTTTTTAAAGCTGTTTTTTTTGTCAAGTCAACCTCTTTTGTACTAATTTATTTATATCCTAAATGCTCTTTGAAATTTTTGATCTGTCAGTTGATGTTGCGCTTTATCAAATTCTTCTTAAGTGCGACATATTTGTATCGACATCCTTCCTGAGCAGTATGTAACACTTTTTTGTCGCACACTTACTATTATGACCTGTATTTGCTGCATTGGTAAACACTGCACATCGCTTTCTCTACTAAAGATGTACAGCGATAGGTAGGGAAAAGTTTGCAACTGCTATGCAAAAGAAGGCGGCATAAAGGGTCAGATTAGAAACTGGAAATCGCCAGAAAAATTTAGTTTAGGGCTCTGAAATAACCGTTTTCTAATGTAAGAAGTTGAAAGAACTACGGAAAGACAAGGGATGAAATACGAGGCTGTCAAAACGGGCTACTATATCTTTCCTTCGAAAGCCTACTTCTTCCCTGTCCTGAAAAATCCTTATTTGTTCCCCTGGGGCGCGCTCTTTGCCAGAATATTCACCTTGTATAGCACAGGGACTTTCCCACGTACCAAATCGCTCAAGTCTTGACGGAAGTATCAAAAACTGATGCTCTTCGGGTACTTCTGCTCTAAAACATCTTGTGCCATCTTACGTTCATCATCTACGACCCTCAGATCGTTCTAAAATCAAGAAGCCACGAGTTTGCTAAATCTTTTTGGAAGGTTAAGTCTTGACTTTGTTTGTTTACAAATGTTGACGCATTTCCGGGCTGTGATATTAGAGCGCGGAGCCCAAATGTGGAACGGTGTATTCACAGTATCAAAGTTACTGTAGGCCACTCCTCCCTTAGTCACATTGTACTTCTTTTGGTGCTGTGCCTTTTCTTTTTCGCAAGGAAAGAAGGGACACAGAAACGACAAGTAAAACAAAAAAGACAAACACGACATGTTGCAAAGTACGATCTGAGGAAACGTCACGTTCACCCTTGCAATACATATGCATGTTATAGTTTATGTTATAAATTGATGCTATAAATGTATATATTACAACTATTATCTTGTTTAGAACACAATAAAATTCTTTCCACCAAATCATTCAAATAAGAATCTTCACTAGTTAACAGCCCTGGATAAAATCTACAATACATAAAAAATTGGCTATTTACAAATTGAAAAATGGTGCTCCCATCAACACATTGCCGTGGCAATATCAACATTATATGGTTCTTTCTACAATATGAATAATGAGGAGAGTAATAATTGTAATAGAGTAATAATGATGACAACAATAGTTCCAATGTAATAAAACGGCAAACAGTGCCACGCATAGTCATAATATAATACAAGAAACTAGCAGTAGCAAATAAACGTGCGATACCTTGAAAAGGCTTTGACAGAAGAAATTGACAATCAATGCCTATTGTGGTCGTTGCTGTTGTGATAGCAGTGGTGCTAACAATAGTGACAGCAGCAATAATAGTGACAAAAGCAAACGTTGTAGTAGTAGTAGTAGCATTGAAGTAGTGGACGCAGGCGGGGTAGCAGCAGCAGTAGTAGCAACACAACAATAGTACCAAAAGCAGTAGTAGCAACACAACAATAGTACCAAAAGCGGCAGTAGCAACAGGAGGAGATGTAAGCGTAAGCAGAAGAAGCGATAGCAGTATAGTAGCGGTGTAGTCGTTGTAGTAGCAGTAATAGCGGACGCAAGAGGGGATGAAGTGAACAGCAGTGGTAGCAACAGAATGTAATATGAAAGACGATGATAATACTGAGAAGTACAAACGTCCGATATTGCATATATGATACTAAAGATGAAAATTGATACCAATGTCAGACAACTCTCTACGTGTATGAAAGCATGGTAGATAATCTTCGCAACAGAATCACAATACTGTACTTTATATGAGCAAAAACACAGTAACAATGTCGGGAGCGAATGCTGGTAGTAGGCACTTGAAATAATACTACAACACTATCCTAGTTCGAATTATGTTCTGCCCGGTGCAAAAGAGCGGAAACGACGCGACTCTTCTCGATTCGAGTGAAATAGATAAGATAAATCGTACTTTTCTACAAGATGGAAGTGTTATGTTTGCTACATTGCACACCACATATCTTTTCCATAGCTTGCGCCTAAACCACGCCTCGGTTATGGTCTTTGGCCCTTGATCTCTATGGGAATATGGGGTTCCGAGCTCCAACACCAAGACAAAAACTATGTATTGGCCCGTATCAATGTCACAGAAATGTATGAAAAACTGGAAACTTAAGATAACGGAGTAGATACAGAGCCGGTCTTCCCCCCACCCCCTCGCTACATGATGTTGCCCAAAGTGCATTGTGATGCATGATGTCCTTGGCACTGCGACCTCTATTCTTATGGTGAACCTGCATCCTCAAACACCGTTGCTGAATGTAACTAAGGTATGCTCGATCTCTTGAACAATAAAACAACGATTACTTTACGACATAAAGCTGTCCATAAAATGGAAATGAAATATAATGGAAGAGAGGTACTCTTGAAATCCCACTGCGTCAATTACCCACTGAAACATAAACAGTACTGACTTGGCAAAATACCGTCTGGTAAACCATTTCTCTTGAAAAGAATTTTGCGCCATCCGTTAAACCCAACGTAACTTGACCACAAAAATAAATACGGCCACCACATCCTCGACACCTGCTACTTTGATAAACTTCAAGAAACAAGAATGGTTTAATAGGCGATAATATAAACAAACAAAGTGCCTGGAGCACAGTGAATCGTAGCAACAGATTCCGTGTCGGAAAACAAGATTGATGCTTTTGAAAAAACCTCGTATTTCTGCTTTGGAAATACATATGAAGCAGGTCATGTACCTCTGACAATAAAACAGCTTCATGACGTACGGTTGCATAAGTTCCATACCTAGGTGCAGGTCAGACGAACGAAGTCTGCGCATTAGAACCAGCCACCAATGCTCAGGGTTACTTAGCCAAATCAACATTTATAAGATTCGCTGCTATGTTATGCTAGGCGATTTCGATCTACATAACCAATTAATAATGTTTCCCCTTTCTTTTGCCACCTATGTTTCGGGGTGGTGAAGAGGATCACTGAAAATTTTCTGACTGGCATTCACATAAGAAAGTAAATTTGCGGCCTCAGTGAGCGAATGCAACCAACGTTTGGCTCTTTTGCTTCACGAGTACAATTTGATTGCGTCTCTCTTCTTTAAAACGTGAGATTTTCTTTAGTATTTTCTGCAGCTTAGTATAAATAATATCAAGGGGCAAAATTCGAAAACCGTCCTGGGCAAATACATCTACTGAAGTCCCTCCGTAAAATTCGAACGCTGAAAATACCGGGGTGTATAGGATGAGTATGAAAGAATTGGATTGCTAAGTAGATCACAAAATATATCAGAACCCCCTTCAATACACTAAGAAGGTCCTGAACTGCTAGTAAATCTACGAACTTTAATGGAGAACATGCAGGAACCAGTTCTACTATCCACTATAGGATCAAGGTCTGCTTCGATGGAAAGACAAAATAATAATTGAAACCATATCAAGGCTGGCTATTTTAGGGGCAGCATAGGTAAAGGGGTGCATGAAAGGTGAGTTTCTCCTGACTCGCTTGAGCCCCCGTATCTATATATGTTGCATACAGAACGATAAAAACGATATGAACTGCGTCATATGAAGATAGATTACAAATGTATGAGCGTGAATACAATAAATTCAGAGAGACTATACTATACGAAGATAGAGCAATATCAGGGAAATACAAATTCAAAACCAAATACACAACACGTAAACGGCAACTTGACTGCTTCGGCAAGGCAATAGTAAATTACATAACGAAGCACAAAGGTGCCAAAAGCACGATGGCTGAAGATTACTTCTCTCAGCTAACCGAACGATGTGGCTAATATGCGTGCCTACGAACTAACAGATAAGTCCTTAAATACGATAACCTACTCTCATTTTGTGGCGTACATTTATTCTTCATTGTAAAAATACTAGCGCTATTTTAACACCCGGAGCATTCAAGTGACACAATCTGTTGATAATCGTCTCTACGTATAATCTGTACAACCGAAGTAAAATCCTTTGACATTCCCCGATAAGTGGTTTACTATGAACTTATGATATTAGCGATTAGGATTGTAGCGATTTGTTCAACAAAGTATGTTTAAGATATAGTAGCTCGGATAGCTAAGACAGCTAAGATAGTAAGTAAGCGAAACAAAACACCAGTCTGTCAAAATACTCCGTACACGGCTCTTGACGAAACCTAAGCGTATGCGGCCACACCACAGCAAGTTACAAGGTGCAAATGTAGCTTGGTAGCATATTATCGTCTCGCTTTGTTAGGATTGGGGACTTAATATCCGTCGGGAGAGGTAGTCGCTACACCCTTAAAACGAGGTACTTCTTTGCAGGGATGCGTTCATGGGGAGCTTGGCGGGCCCGGCCTCCCCACTCTAACGTTAAGAAGCGATGATATTATGAAGATACATATAAACCTGTTCCACATTTCGTCCACTTTGCTAGATTGGCCCCCATACCTCTAAATATAGGAAATCACCCCCTCTCCTTTGTTCATCTCAATCTCCAATTCTAAACCTCGAGATAAGCTTTGCGAGCATAATCAGTACATCATGAAGATACAAACTGCCCTTTTTATCCTTTTGACTTGCTTAAAGACACATATAAAGAACTAGCCACCGTAAAACATTATTCCCCGACCTTAACCAAAGCGACACTCCATCGGTCGAAGTAGGCTCGTTTACCGAAGGCGACTGAAAGTCTTAACAACACCGAACTACCTCACGAACATTCGCACCAAGGCCTTACTGGAAGGTGAATTTCAAGAATTGAACTCCTGGAGATCGCCAATGGTTACCCTGAAATAATCGTAAACAGAGACAAAACTAGCCAGAAAGATCGAAATACCAGAACAGATAACAGAATGCCTAGCTCCTACAAGGGCATGGTAATCTCTCATCTACGCTGACATCTTTCAGTCTCTTTCTCCTGCTACTTTTAAATAGGCATATATCAATATTTTACAGATCAAAAGCGCAACGTTATATACATCCAGCTGCGGCCTTTGACCGTTTAGAAAGTATTGTGAGACCCTTTAATTGCCAGAGTCACAGCCCCCTACCCCCTCACCAAACACACACACACACACACACACACACACACACACACACACACACACACACACACACATACACTTGGAAAGTAACTTGTGAAAGAGCAGACAACAGTATCGTCGTGGAAAGGTCTTCTTTTATTGATGATTGGACGCTATTGATATTGACATGGAGTTCTGGAGAAAGAAGGCCAACATAGATCAGACTTGTTGATATAAGAATATAACCTCCAACTATAAATAGTTCCCTGTTTTATCTCGGCAATGAGTGAAAACAAAATGACAACGCCCGATGTCAAATAGTGGCGAAAGATTCCGATTGTGATCTCTGCATTTTGAGCGGAAATTACAGCCATGCTGAAACTCGGGCATCAGTTTTATCATGTTAATAACGAGCTCAAGAATGAACTCACAAAAGCGAATATTGCATGACGACTAATCCCCGAGTTGCCAAAGGTCATCCCCTAAAGAAAAATGCAAAGAGAGGCCCTCACCAAATCTGATTAGTGCATTCATGGCTGTACCCAAGGTAAACCATTCAATATAATCAATCTCTTTCGCTACATCTGGTGATGATTTTGCGTCGTCATGAGACGTCGCAACCTGTGATGAATGTTCATTTCTTTTGAATGTTGCTAAAGAGAAGATTTGAATGATATTACCCGTTCCCAGGCCACAACCGCCAGTAGTCGAGCGGAGGCTTTCAGGTCCATTCTGCAGCTGCAGAGTTGATATTTGATCCTAAATCTCGTCTATTGCCATGTGAATAAGACGGAGCATGACGAAGATGGTTGTTGCGTTACGAACATCTTGAATGGGATGAGAAAGATGGGCATAGATATGATGACCAATAAGTTTAGCATGAAGAACCGCAATACCGTCAACAAAGTGTATATAAACAGCAAGTACAATGATCAACAGATTGTGCGCAACAACTTTGCTTCTTGAGATTCTGTTGTATCTTGGGTCTACTTTAAACTTTTAGCTTAAATACGTCTTGCCTTTAAAAAACGAAAATGCTAACTGTTATACCGCACAAAATCAGTGCTCTGACAGAAACTAAACCGTGACATTTCGAACAAAAAGGTCGACGATATAGGCTCGATGTGTGACAAATAGACACCTCCATTCTTCGTGGTCAAAAAACTTTTAACCATTGCGAACTTTTTCTACCTAGTGTCATATTTCAGTCTCTCAATCTGAAGCCCCTGATAAGCATCGGTTTGACCAAACATTGAAACAACAAAAAAACCCCAACCAACAACAACCACCACATCACTACAAATTAAGCCCACCCTTCCTTCCTGACTTTCAAACGTCGTCTCTGCCTAACCTATCGAATCATCATTGCATATACACCGCACTTATAAACATATAAACCAACACTGCGTAGAAATTCAAACGATTTTAGTAAGCAGTGGCACAATCTTGTGAAGTTGAGACCTGCGCCGGGCGCTAGTAACAGCATGACCAAGTTGGGGTCTAATGTGAGTGTATGGTCCAATCATGGCCTCAACAGTAAAGACTCGAATACGAATAGTACATAAATACGGTTTCAAATGTAACATACGAACTTCATATTTGGGTAACACCTTAAGGGCACTTTACTTAAGCCCATGTTGCACAGATTTTGAACAGTTATATAGTCAAGAAACGAGGAAAACATTTACAGAATAGCCTCCCAAAATGAAACGGTGCACCGCAACGAATAAAAGAATACATCCTTTTAAAATCAGTAGTTTCAGTTGGTCTAACCATCAGAGCAACTTAAGATAACAATAATTTCAGTAAAATAAAAATAGTCACAAAATCATTACATGGAAATACAGAATCACTTGTTCACTTAAACATACTTTGCTATTGAATAGCATTTAAGTTCGACGTATGAAACTGAGTCTATCAAGAAGTGAATACAAGGTCTTTGAATCTGACAGTAAACTCACCAGAAGACTTTGAATCAAGGAACAGTGGACTTAACGGGTATAGCATGGCCGTGCTGAAAATTGTCTTAACATGTAGTCCCCTCGATAAGAATCATTATTATCAGTTTTATATCCGGCCAAAATTTCCCATCAAATTAAAATATGAAACGACTATGTGCCTATTTTGCCTATTTCGGTGGTGAAGTGGAATAACCAGCATTACACTGCATCACTGAGAGGGCCAAGTCAGTAACCAATCATAACGGTTCAACAATTAATGAGATATGAAATATTCTTTTCGGTTCGTAGTTAAGTAAAAAGGTATTAAAAGTGTAAAATCTCCTAAACTATTAGCAGCCATCTACTGTAAAATTGAATAACAATCATTGCTTAATGTGATGATAAAATACACTGGCTTCTACATTTCCCTTTTGCAATAGATGCGAATCCATATGCCTTTGTAAATATTCTGTGGCCCGAAATATACACTAGTCTCCCCTTGGTGCACCGTATTACCTTTCAGGCAACCGTATACTGTGGAATACGTCACATACGTGAGCTACTTACGAATTTTCTGCAAGATACGATCCGTTTTCAACGGTATGTAACCGAGAATCACTCCAGTCTTTCAGCTGATGGGAACTAGGTTTTGCACTTCTTACCTTTTCTTCGTTCGGGCTAAGATCCCTTCTTACTGACAGATTGTCCAATCGCCCTGTTTGAGACTCGGCAAAGTTGTGATCTGGAGTAACCATATGTCTGTGAGTGTCCGAGGGTGCGTTTTGGGCTCTGAATAACGTATGGTCAAAGTTTAATAGAGGTGGTAAGGTCAGGGGTCGCCCGTTGGCCGGTTGCTTCCAAATGCTGTCCCTCAGTCGCGTATTTTGTCCCTCTCCATCATAATTGTATTTGTCTGCAATGCCCTCCACACTCAAATTTAATGGATATCTACTTCCTGCACCAGAAACAATGCTTACATGATCATCGTATTCATTATCATTTCGAAAGTGACTGACTACCCTCGCCGTTAAACCTTCCTCTGGGTAATACCCTCTCTTTGACCTCGACGACTCGCTTATAACTGCTAGGTCTCCATTTTGCCTTGAATCCTTCAACAAACCGAAATATTTCTTATTCTCTGCGGTCACTGAATTCGAAGGATCTAATACAAAATTAACTCCATTCATAGGCTTGTTATCCACTGGTCGCTGAGTATTGTCCATATATCGCTGTTCTTCCAACCATTGTCCGACTTTCTCCATGAAAGAAGTATCCTTATTACTGGATATCAGCCTAGGTGACTTCAATGCAGAGGAGATTCCTGCAAAGCTTTTGGCATGTAGTCTCTTTGCCGCTAAAGTCTGGGTTAGACTGCCGTATGGAGACAGGTCCGCAGACCCGCTGACTTTATTTAACGAATCTCTATTTGAGTTACTACTGGCATGATTAGCATACATACTATTATCACTTGGAGAAAGTTCATTTAGTCCCAATCTAGGCGATGTAAGGTGCATCATCTCTATCCCATTCCTTTGTAATGACGGGTTTCTAGAAGTGCCACCTTTATTTGTGGTCGCACTTTCAGGTTGCAGATGTTCCATTTCCATTTCTTCGTACTTGCTACTACCCATATTAGGCAGCTCTCGATTAGTAACAAATGGATTCCCGTCTGTATTATTGATTCCGCTTCCAACAAACATCGAGTCACTACCCTCCGTCGCTGCAGCAGATGGGAACTCTTCTTGAACAACACCCGCTGCTTTATTCGCTCGACTAAAACTTAGCTCACGTTTATAGTATCGATCTTCATTTACTATAGTGGCGTGTCGCCCACGATCGGTAGTTCCCACCGCCGGTGAGGGTGGCTCACTTATGATATCATGTTCCCTATCTGTCTGAACATGGTCATTCAATTGATTTCGTTCATCTTTTAATTTATCAACTAAAGCAGTCGAATCCTCGATTCGAGTATCAGTCGGCTTCTTCTCCGGATTGCAACTGTCAAAGTCATGTGAAATACGTGACATCGTGGCACTCGGATCCTCATGATACCTCTGCCGTCCTCTTCCATTCTTACTATATTTGGTTGATTTTCCAGACTTTCCAGATTTCCCAGTGGTACTAAATTGCGATGAATATTTCATGTATGTACTGTTCTTTGAAAAGACAGACGAAAAGGAATTTAACCAAGGATGCTGCAAGCTAGCCTCTGCTGTGCATCTTTGTTTCGAATCGATTACCAGTAATTTATCGATAAAATTTTTGGAACCACTTGACACGTTTTTCCAGACCTTGAGATAATAAAAAGAGTACACATCATTTACATAACCTTACAAAGTATTGAAAACCGAATAAATTCAAGACTAAAGTTAAGACTTACAGTATAAAATATTTTTGGTCGGGATAGCTCAGAAGGAGGTTGGGTTTCCCATGAGAATACTCGAGCCTTCATGTCTACCCCTGAAGTGGAGTCTTGGGTATTTAACCGATAGGCAGCTGACCAAGCCCTGAAATACAACGCCGCCCATATCATAGCCTATTAACCCACCGCTACTGTGTCGTAACACGATACGTCGAGAGCCAGCGAGAGCCCCAGGATGAAACAGTTGTAAGTACCCTAGAAACTAGGCTAAAACCTTTCTGGAAAACACACCTACACATGCTTGGCGCCTTTAACTATTACTAGCCACTTCTAACAACCAGGCCCCGGGGTAGCATCTTTATAGGTCCAATTGCAATTTATTAACCTCGTTTGGTCGGACGAGCTGTTATGTTCTGTACGGAATCTGTACTGAGTGCCTCGTAGAAATTCCCTATTTGAGGAATGGCATACTCCTTTCCTTTCTTACGGTCCATTCGTAAAAACGCTAAGCCCTTGATATGAAAACAGCTAGTTCCTTTGCAGGAAAAAAGAAAGTCACCTCTGTGATTCTTATCAAATATGCGACTCACCAAAGGGATGCTGAAATGTAACTAGTTGTATATCAATTATATTCATTAGGGAAGTTATTTACAATTGATCACAACAAAGTCAGTTACGACTAGCCTCAAATAGTAACTACGATAATTAACTACGCAGCAATAATTACGACAATAACGTAACGATAACTACACAGCGATAATTACGCAACAATAACTACAATAATAACATAACGATAATTACGATTGGTGCCAATAAAATTATTGGTGTTCGACAATTAAAGAAATGAACGGAAAATATTAATTGTAGTGATCAAACTTTTGAACACCCAACGCCACCCGGAAGTTAGAGAGCGTTTTTATTGATCTGTTCTTTTCCGTCTTTCACGCGTTCTAAATATGAACTCGCATTATCATGTATAGTAGATCTTTAACAAGAGACATTACTGTTACCTTCGTCTATGTTTTTAAGGATATGGAACTATGAGACCCATTACATTGCGAGCATACTTTCATGGTATTACATGAATTACACCATCTCGCATGTACACACTACCAATCCTACTAGTTGCACCTCAACATCTAACCGCAGCTATACGATATACTAAATATCATGGGCTGATGTAACATCTTTTCATAACATTGTGATGCGGCAGATTCGAGCATTACGCACATACTCCTGCTAATTTATGCCCGAAATTTTATGACATCTAATCTATTTAAAGAAGCTTCAACTGCAATCAACAGCTGGTCGTCCAAAATAAATGTAATTGATAGTTCACAACCCTCGAGGCCACCTATTAAATTACTAAGGAACCTAACCTTAATACAATCAAATTGTCAATAATCATTCACCCACCACGCTTACTCCATACAAACCGGTCATACACTATGCGTCGGAACGAACGTAAAAAGCCAGAAATCATTGCTTCTTGAAAAGAAAACCAATTTCCAACTGCACTCCACATGCGTTATTTGCTCCCACCATAAACTTATCATGCTGAGATACAAACATCTATTATATTTCTTACGTTCATTGCATTCTTTCAAATTCAATTTCATCTTGTACAGGATTCATAAAGTTTGAAAAGCTTGTTCGCAATAAAAAAAATTTTGAAAACTAGCGCTGAAAAGTTGCGCTGATCACACCAATTGTCGGATCGTAGGTAGAGCACTTTCACGTAGACTTTATGGGACAAGAATACGTTAAAGTGTTCCACCTGCATAAAGTGGTAATTAAAAGGTCATTTTACTATACTGGCCCACCTAAAGCTCCTGATGCAAACCATGTCATCTGATAAATTTCCGTCCAAGCTTATTTCAATCACCACGATTACTCTGGGCTATAGAATATACACTCCAACTGATTTATCATAAAAGTTAACCAGAAATCAAAATTACTGATCTTCATCTATTAAAAACTGTGATCATCTCGATCGTCTTATATGAGAGTAAATAAAACATCTGCGTAGAAAAGACGCTAGAAATGGCCAGTGTGGGTAATCCTTTGTCATCGTTCTCTAATATTTACCGCGCTCTCTGAATACGACAACAAGTGGAATAGAATTGCACGATAATAAAAAACTGGTAAGCAAACTACATGGCAACGATCCAGTTACGGTTGGTTGCTAGATAACTTGCTTCTATTTGACCTCAAAATGTAAATATATTCATGGTGGATATGGAGTTGGATATAAACCTCTCGTCTCTATGACGGTTATAGAATGGTGGCACGGACCTCAAGGTACGTCGTGAAGCATCAACATGAAGGAAGACCCTAAAAGTAGAAGGGCTTTTTCGGGCATAAAGAACTCATTTCAACATTTCAAATACTAAATTTTCTATTATGACAATGTTTATCAAGTCTTCCCTTCTACATTTCTAGTTTTCGCGCAACTTAAAAAGAAGCATCTGTGCAAATTAAGTCCTAGGGTACTGAAAAGAAAACAAACTAAGCACACAGATTACAGCTACCAGAATCCATCAACGCAGCAGCCTGGCTTTAAAGACTGCAAGTTGTAACATCGAACGCACATCCACTCCACCTACTCAGACAATCCTGCATACCGCAGTTCTCCGAATTAACGCCCCTCTTCTTTTGCCGAAACATTTCATCAACGGTTCTTAAATTTAATACGGGCTACATGTTTTTGTTTAATTTAGAAATATCGTTGGAAAAATCAAGCAAAGGCAATTTACAGGACGGTTCACTTACAGCAGAAATACCTCTTCTTAACAAATTGATGGCAAAACAGAACCCATTCAAACTGGGAAAGGGACCCCCCTCTTCTATCAAAATTGATGATCACTCGATGCATTTAATCGAAGCATAACGGTATTCTCAATTCCATTGACAAGCAATTAAGCGTATTTCTCACGTTACTCTGATCACTTAATGATGCCCGAATTGTCTTTCAGCAACAGTCGAGCTTCAAAGTTAAAGATCAGCACATACTTTCCAGACACTGACGCAACAACGATTCTGTTGTGAATTTGAATACTTTGGACTTCCCCTGCCAAGCAATGAAGTTCGTTATGAAAATGAATAAATTTTTAGGTCGATCTGATAATAATAAGTAATAAAGAGAAACACAGAAATTTCTAAGGTCCTTGGAGGGCACTAAATCTATATGAAGGTATTCTAACGTAACTTTTACCAAACTACTTTGGAGTATCAATGCCTACAATAGAACATTTTAGAACATTTTAGGCTCCTTGTGCTTCGCTCGTTCGAAAAGTCTGCACATCCTTCAGTGCAGAAATTGAATGACCAAACAGGCTCTAGAATTAAAATTATTCTTTTTAGGCGGTAGTAATCATGTGCGATTAATCGTTAAGTCGCCTCTACACAGTTCTTGCCTTCGCAAACCTACCAAAAGGATTTGAGAAGTTGAAACCCGTTGATTCTAGCAATATGAGTCACGCAAAACACACACCCTCAGCAAAGAAAAAGTTCTTTTGAGACGCACTGTTCTATAGATTTTTAATCCAAGCATGAAAAGTCATCCCACAAGGTCCCAACCATTATGCAAACGGCGATAATTCCAACTGAGTAGTCAAACCATAGCTTTATCTCTTTATTCTACGGTTTGATTAATCAATGCTATTATTCTGAACATTAGAAGCTCCATGCTAAGTAGATCATCAACTTCAACCTCATTTGTCTTAAATCTCATTATCAAACCATATGGTTGGTTGACAAAACGACAAGAATGGGCAAAGGTACGAAAAGACCAAGATTATTTAAATCACATCTTATCAGATATCTGGTAAAACACGGATCAGTGTGTTTAGAAAATATCTACCAATTTAAAGGATCAATCATAGTATGGTTAAGATGTCTTTGTGGTTGAATGTGTAAATCCACAGATGTACATCCATTGATGAAAGGGCGGTATATTTTAGATACGAATATCGAAAGCGACGTACGGTTGCTAGACAGTGTAGCAAGGGTAATAAAGTGTCTAGTGGCCCTAAATCGTGCGCAAAATCGCCCAAAGCTGAACTTCTTCGCTCAAGATGCAGACTATAATTTTCTGCTTAGTCGCCCAAATGCCCAATATTAAGTCGAAAACGTGGAATATTTGGCTAGCTCAATGTCGGCACAAAGCGATTTGGTAGTAAGTCCCATCAGCAGAATGTAACTAAAATGTTACATCTTTATTATTATTGAAGAAGAGGAAAAGAACAGCCTCACTACAAAATGATATACAGTACCATCGGTAATAAAGGATCTATCACGTAGCAACCGACGTTTATGTATCACAGGGGCTCAGACACTTCCTTTTAACCAATAATTCGTCTGAGGTGGTTCAAATTCTGAGCATAGCGACTTTTCACAAGCTGATAAATTCACCTCCCCCTCCCCCTCCTCTCTAAGACTCTTCCCCTCCCCAACTAAAGCCGATGCTCTACTATCTAATGGTACTATCTGAGACTATCAGTTTCAATGGCTGCTCTTGCATTTGATTTGCGGGTTGATTGTAACCACAAAGCCTTAATGCATATATGAAGCAAATCCCGTTAGCTTGATCATCAAAGCAGTCCCCTTGAACCTACACTAAAATAGCCTTGAAAACGTCGGATATTCCCAGCTTCAGAATTGCCAAAGTATCTGTAATTATGGTGATCGTATGTGATGGCTTCCAATATATTTCCGTTAAAAACCTCATTACCATCAGGCATAATTTTCTCACTTATCGACTGTGCCATACAAAATAACTCTAGGCAACAGCGTCAAGAAAACAAATACTATTTCCAGAGTATACCCGTTCGCAAACCTAACTTCGAAGAAGAACTTCTTAAGTGTAGCGATATTTCAACGGTCTGTACACAGCAAAAAAATCAGTTATTGTGCGTCGTTTGTCACATGAACTACTGAGCAAACTGCATTTTCCGAGGTTTGGACCATAAACATCAAGAGTAGTAATGACGTATATGAATGTGTGTAAAGACTCCTCTTATGAATCTCAAATGTCAACCAAAGTAATAATTTGGGATGATAAATCTGCAGGGAAATTCCTCTCCTTTAAGAGGAACAAAATTGGAAGGTCAAAACCGTTTAAAAGCAATGGCGAAAACGTTTTTAGTACTATTAAAATTACTATTGGAGGTTAAAGGTCTTCGACGTTTTACTCGAGTTGTAAGAAAGCCTATCATTTAAAAGACAATTGATCAATCTGCGCTAGTAAATCCCGTGATGGCTTCCAAAAGTGCGGAGCCTTAGAGAGAATAAAGCTTGCGCGGCCCTAAGAGCTCATACATCGTACCGCGGCATATGTACAATCGTGCTGCGCAGGGACTGGAGGCCCTGTGTTCCTCCAATGGACATAGTTTCCATATTTCCCACTTTCTTTCATGCTGTTAACATTAACCGATTCTTAAGTCCTACCTTCTTGACATTGAAGCACGGGGCCGATAGGAGGCGTCCCCTAAAACCGCCACCAAATATGGCGAAGTAAATCATTGAACTTAGGTGCCCTCTGCAATATTTAAACATTAAAACGGAGCATCTTGGTTGGGTCTGTATTGGTGAATGCAAAATAAAAATCTTTGACCCTCAATTCCGTCTAACCTAATCCCCACTCTATATAGCTGGTGTCACGTCTTAATTTAGTTTTGTAATGCATAGAAAATAGGACAACGAGTCCTGCTCAGCTACAAGCTCCCAGCAGCTCCATTATTTCCATTAATACAAGGTAATATTGACATCTAATTCCGGAGAATGGATTGAAGTCTTCGTTCGGCATGTCTTCTAAATCATTTCCTACTAGACCAAAAGCCCTGTAAAACAAAATGTAAACCTATGATTCATCCACACCACATGCTGTAACATGGTACAAATGGCTTTTGTCAGGTAACAACAACTCGTCATTGTAGAAGAAAAGAGAAATTGGCAAAGATGAGAGGTTTTAAAACGCCTACTCAATGGATAGGGTCTAGTGAGTTCTTTTCTTCAATTTGGCTAGTATCGCCTCACACAAATTATTTTAAGACAAAAGGGAGGCAATAAAACTACCTTTGCATGTAACGAGGAACGGCCTGAAACAAAAGGTGGGAGACTGGGACCAGTCACATTCTCAAACTACCCACTGTCAACAGACAGTTATCTTCGTGGTGAGTCACTTCTATCTAGTATGTAGCACTAACTGGGAAATAGTTAACTAAAGTTTCCAAAATAAAAGCCTTTAATAAACGTAGATTTTTATGCATGTTGTACTAATGGCTTTTTAGCTGTTTTGGTTTTATCTGAATGTGTTCATATAGATGTACTTTTTACCACTGCTTAGTGGTATATGTATGTTTATATATTTGAATACACTTATATATAACTTAAAATGCCTCCAGGCCACCTTACAAATTCTTCACGTACAGTAGTATACTTGTCGGAAACAAAAAATTTCTGCCCTCTAAGCATTATAGCCTTTTATATACCCTTTTCAATGTAGTTTTAACGTTTGGTGTACACTAAATTAGGTTGCTGGTGGTGGTGAGAGTTCGGGATCAACTCCCCGGATTGTCAACTTTACTACTGCACGATTTAATGCAGTGGCCAAGTCTTCGTTTTCGATGTGGGAGATCCTTGGTTCTATCACCGCCAGCGCCGTAAGCACTTCATGTTCATTGAGTTCTATATATATATATAAAAATTGCTAAGGTATAAAAATATATAGATTGCAAAGATTTCAAATTCTCACTTGTATGAAGGAAATAATGAAGTTTTTAGAACTATTTATGTAAATAATCACTTGTAATTATCTTTATATAAGGTCAGAGTAAAACTGTTGGGTTTAAAGCCTGATGAAGGAGAATAATCTGAAACCTTGCAAAAGCAAAGCCTTATAAGTTCTTGTTTTTAAACTATATTTCTTATGGCTTTTTATTTGTTCTAGTCGACTAGCCGGATTGTCGACTTTACTATTGCACTACTTAGTGCAGTGGTAAAGTCTTCTCTTTCGGAGTGGGAGATCCTGGGTTCGAACCGGGCCAGCACGCCAAGCACTTCATGTTTAATGAGTTCTATATATATATATATATGTATATATATATTATATCTCACAACAAGTACTAATAATACCATGCTAGAGTGATCGATACAACAAGGAAAAGCATGACATTTCTAAGCAGTGGTTGAATGGAAAACTAGGTTACCGTAGTTAATTTAGGTTTCACGTTCTATATCGTTCCTCAAATGATGGGGAATTTCTTCGAATTCTTCGCCTGCCAATCGTAACTGTAAGAATTGCTCTGAGAAGCGGCAGGCAAAATATAACTTAATCCCATTGAGACTTGGGGGGGGGGGGGGGGATCTTCTCATACCGCTTCAACGGTCACAGATAAACTCCCGAAAATTTGTGAGTTTCCAAAAATATGTATAACCACCACGTATTTTTGCCTTGTCCGCTTTGAAAATCTGATTAAAAAGTAAAAAAAACCCCACATTATTACACACTTGACTGTTATATTAGTAGCCTTTAATTTTCAATCTGTTTTATCACTTGTTCACGAGCAAATATAGCATATAGGGTAAAGGTATTAAAAATTTAAAATCACGATTTGGTTTTGAAGTTACACACAATCAATTGCTTTTTTATCTTAACATAATACACCTGAAAAGTCATTGATTTGTTTTGCTTGTTGCAACTTTGACCTCGATGATGCAGTTGAAGAGCAAAACTCTCCTTCAGTTTCAGGTGTCCGCCCTGTGCCTATTTTGTAAGGTTTTGCTAATCTTACATGTTTCTGCAATTTAAATTCATATTTTTTTCCGACTTTAATCAGCTCGACTGCAACACCGACCATAGATAATGTTGCCATAACAGATCTCAATGACCTCATAATATAACTGCCCGACTTAAACGGGCCTTAAAAAGCTGGACCATCATAGGGTTAAAGTGCAAGAACAATCTTGTTGTATTGTGAAATTTACTCATAAACCAGAGTTACTTTCGGAAACACATTCATTCCTTATGCAGTCATAACACTAATCAAGCATATCTTTATAGCAAAATTTTAAACCATGCCGTTAAAACAGTCGAGTTAAAACCTGTAAACAAGTACTAAGAGATAAGTAATGTTATCAACAACAACTAATATTTTTGGCAACTACAACCGAAAGTCGGATTACTGACCATGAAAATCAGCAAAGCGAAGAAGATTAAACTCACGATCTGTTCAGAGTTTTAATACTAGATCCCTCTTGCATCATAGGGTGCTGGAGAAAGTCGCTTTAAGACGGCGTTCTCCTGATTTACGTTGCCAGAAACAGTTTGTGCTTCAAATTTTAACTCAGTTTGGTGTCTTGAAATGAGGATATTTTATTCATTTATGATTTCTTTTCTGATTGTGTACGTATGCATGACATCCCGTTTTAACCGAGTCGTTGCTATTTTGAGCCTTTTATTCAAATTTTAACAAGCAAACATTACCCGTTAATGCAATCAATAAAATTCGCAAAAAAGAATTTTTTTAAGTAGTGTAATTTTAAGACTATTTAAGGCCGAACTACTATTTTACCGGTACCTTTGACGCAAGTTAGTGAAAAGAGCCAAATGAGAGCATTGATCCCAGACTCTACTCTTTACTACGCCCGTTACTCTGTAAATTGACCATGCAATGAACAAAACGCCAACATAAATTGTAGATATAGATTTAAACGCACTCCAAGGTCAGGTTAACAATCAAAATTCCACTAAATTAAAAAAATATATCTATCGAGTACAAATTGACTCGTGGTAAGACTGTTGCTTGTCCTTGTACTTCAATTCTTTTTAACACTGAATGTGTTTTGTAAAAACAAAAATACAAATTGGGGAGCAACATGAACAAAATGGTTCAGTGATGAGTCCCTACAAAATTTATGAAGACTATGGTTAACTTATCATGACCATTGTAAAGATATCAACACATTTTCAAAGCAAACATCTCCTAGAAAATCATGGCTATTGCTAGTCTACCTTCCTCTTGGTAGCAAGCAAACATTGGTTTTAAAAAAATGCAGTGAAATAAGATATCTACCTTACCCCACTATATCATGATAAACTATACTAATACTATACTAATATTGCAGCGTACTATACTACACTTTACAAGGCCATACTATGTTGTGACAAAAACTGAATCAACACTCGACCAGCATAACTGGCCATTTACAATAGCTGAAGCATTATGCCCTGTGTGATACCATCCTACTCTGAACACTTAGTATGTTAACATAAAAACGAATTCCTGAGTGCTAATGAAGGCACATCTACTTGCATAGATATGTATTAACAAGGTGGCAAAGGAGTGCCATGCATACCTGGTTCAAATACTACACATAGAAGTCCTTCTTGTCCAATTTGTGAACAAATTGTCAAATTTTTGAATATCATAGTTTTGTGGTCAACTATACTCCATTTTAACCCCCTCTTCTTGATAACTGGATGTATTGTGGGGCCAGATGACGACTCTAGTGGCAATTGACACTCATATTCTGGCCAGCACCGTTACGGCTAATCCTTGTTACTGGTAGAATGAATATTTTAATACAATTGTTATTCTAACACGGGCCTTCATTCCAGGTATTATCATAATCAAGAGAATTGATTGGGAAGCAGGCAAAGAGAAGAACAGATTTCTTCTGATATTTCCCTCCCTTTCCTACATCCAGGCATCTCAGCATAGGAAACCAAGTACATAAAGAAAACATCCACGGATGTTGTACCATAATGGTGAGGAAAATGAGCTGCATTGCACATCCCTATGCATTTTTTCTGAATAACTTAGAACATGACACACGTTTTGAACATGCAGTGCAAAGAATAACTTGCAATTATATTAAAATATTCATT
>JAAAKL020003808.1:0-22265 GCA_010016065.2 Carybdea cf. marsupialis auct. non (Linnaeus, 1758) | reverse complement strand
TGTTGAGAACTTATGTTATTACAAACATTGAACAGTAGTTTTGTTTACAGTTTAAACCATGATTTGAAGACATTTTAGTTAAGCCTCGTTCCAATACAAACATATGTTTTTGATTTTTCTGTCTGAATGAAAGGTATCTTGATCAAAATGGAGTGTATTTCCTCCTACTCGTACACAAAAAATATTTGTCGTGGAACATCTTTTTAAACAATATAACATCAACTACTTCTTGAAAACAAGTAATGAATACAAAATTCATTATCGTTGTCGTTGCTTCATGCAATAAATATAGGCTTAGTTTCAGACTTGCTTATCATCTTTTTATTCGGATAATTGCTAAAGAAGGGAAGCCAATGTGCAGCTTTACCTCTTCAAATCTGAAATTGAAAGTTCCGGGCCTACGTAGTCGCGCCATGTGCTCTATCAACAACTGAGCTATTGAGAGCCCACATAAAAACCACTCTAATTGACACATAATAACCTAAACTTTTGTTGCTAGAAATCGCCATTCGGCTGTACGCAATATTTTAGTCTAGCCTCTCTACGCCATTTGAATTGACCATGAATGGACTGCCACCTGGTTAACTAAATTGTGTGAAGTCCCTTAAAAGTAGCCAAGTATGGTACTGTTACCTTAAAAGTTGGCCACTCTTCATAGTTTGCCTTCGTATGTTGACAATATCACAAAAGCTGTGATTCGTTTAATCTTTAGATTCTTTTTGCTGACAGGACTGCCTCGCATGAGCATACATACATGTCCGCTCGTAAATATTGTTGTCCCTGTGTATAGAATAGTAAGAAATCACCGACAATAAATGTTCTCTAGGCTGCTCTAGCTATGTTTTTTCCTAATGTAGTACTAGACCTGGCAAAGTCTGAACAAGAAACGAAACGTTGTCTGAATCACGTTTGACAGTGATGCCCTTTCCTAACACAGAGATATCAGGTTTCAAACTGTTGCCTCTCTCTAACAAAACCCTATTGTTTCATGCTGGTTCCTAACTTAAGGAACCAAGGGATATTGACAGAGTCTTGACCAGAGATTCAAACGCCTCTAGTTTATAATTAAACAGTATATATGCTACCGGTCAGGTATTTTGGGGAACAGCCTATTCCAAGTTTGCCTTTCGATATCGGGAGTCAGATTGTACTACTTCTAAAACTTTTGATGATTGACGTCATCACTTTCCCTCCGCATTGTTTTCGCAAGCTTCATTGCCCATGCCCATACGCATGCCCATGACATGCCCATGCCCATGTTCTCCATCAGTCTAACATCACTTTGGCGGTAATAATTGTTAACGTCGTTATTACCGCTCGGATACCAGAATTCTGAATCAATCCTTTACTTCTTAAGTAGGTACTGTCCCCTCATTTCCTGTGCCATCACCACCATCATTATTTGATATCATTAAATGTATAAAAAGGACATAGACCACTCCAGAAACACTTAATCGCTAGGAAACATTGGATAGTTTAAAAAGAATCAAGGAGTGTTTGATTTGAGTGTTTGAGTGTTTAATGTTTTATTGGTAGTTAGTATTAGAACAGAGATTAGTGATGACAAGAAAAGGAGATTTCGGTTTCAAAATTTTATGTCACGCGCAATACTCTGTCATGACAGTATTATAGCCCAGTGACATCAACAAAATTTACCATATATATTTAGGTGAGATGAGATAAGAACTCCTTTCCACTGGGTTCCGAATGGTAAAAAGACCTTTAGATGTAAAGGTTGTCTGCAGCTATACGGAATAGGTAGTTCAAGACAAAATCAATGAATGCCTTTTGGCATGGCATAGCACCCGAAAATAAGCCACAAGAGCAAATGGGGAAATAATCAGATGCATGGCCCCTCGGTATTGGAATACATTGTTGTGTCTAATCAACCTGGTGACCAATGACTTGGAGCTTCACCTATGAATTATTAGCATTGAAAATCTCCCACTGCAAGTTCATTAGATGTAACAAAGCCTATACTTCCAGCTCAGGTAGTGAGCGGTAAATCACCTGAACACTGAAGCTAGTCACTCTTTTCATCTATTAAATGACGACTAAAAACCATGGAAGCGACTTCCGAGAATGCTCCCAGTCTGAAATAACCTCTTGGATGTTCCATGGCAACTTACAACACCAACACTGTATGAATTAAGACAGATCCATATAGAGAGAGCAGGAAGCTTTGGAACTTCAGAAATACGGCATTAGACTCATTATGATAACTGGATTACATTCCTCTATTTGCTTCTATTTAGAACTAAGCAGAAATACAAATTAGCTATCAAAAATATACTCCACACACTTGGGGGAGATAGCAATGGGATGGAGTATGAAACTTTATCAAAGCCAATAGTAAACCAATGGAAGATTTCATGCCAAAGAATAAATTGGCGATAATGTCCTTCAAGTCATGGAACGCTCGAGACATAGCAACTTGCAAAGAAACGCAAGCAGGATAGAACCTGTATGAAGACAACAATTCTGAAGAGGGTGAAAGAACCTAGCATCAAACATTATGGAAACTATGTCAGATGCATGAGGAAGCAGTAGAAACGCGTATAAAAACATGAGATCAACACATAGCCCTAAGAAACATGATGGGGACTAAGTGAGATGAATTGGAGAAGGAGAGCAAAGAAGGTTAAGTTGTGGGATCAAAAGTACCGGTTAGCACAAGGTTCCTCTATGTCAGCGATGCAGAGAGTGGAAGTACCAAGAATTTTACTCTCATTACATCTACCAAAACTCTGTTAATGTATCTAACATCGTTTTTAGTAGAGATTTGATGAATTTGAAGACTGATAGCTACAGAGGGATCAGCCTCATCTGCTTAATAAAGTGTACAATCGTATGACTATAGAATCAGGAGTGTAACCGACAACTGTCTCCGGAGGAACAGCTTGCTTCCAGTAGAACTAAAGCGGGCCAAATATCAACCCTCGGAAAATTACATGAAGAAGATGATGACAATAACGTCAATGTATCCATGCTAATCATAGACTTTAAAAAAGCATTTAACTCGATACACCGAGGAAATTATGCGTATAATACAGCACACCCTTACAGTTTATTACAAAGAATAAAGAACATTTATGCATACACAGAGGCGATAGTGATCTCACCTTCTTCATAAAGGAAAGAAAGAAAAGGCAAAACAAAGTGATACGTGTAATAGCAACTACCTAAATAATTGCAAAATACGATTGTCAGTCAACATTATTGTATCATTGCAACCATCACTTCCTTAAAGAACCTCCAAAACGAACCTCCCTATTCAAAGTACCATTGCCTAGCTACCACAGCCTGTCATCATTAATGTTGGGATTCATTTTTGTTCCTACACTACATTAAAAGGCGTAAATATGACAATATTTAGCAATTACTGAGTTTTGATATTTCATTGTACCAAAAAGGGCAAATGTATGACCCACATTCACTTAATCTTGATTTTATAATATTTTTTATCTCGTCCATAGCCGTTAAGCGTCCAATTCTGTTTCTTTTCATATTACTTTCAAGAAATCTCTTTTATTTCAAACCTTGTTTTTTCGTACTATTCTTAACACTACCTCAAACGCCTGCACTTTATTTCATGTTACAGACACTTCAATTTACCAATCTAACAACTGTTTGTTTATTCCCATTGTGATAATTGAACATGGTATCGAAAAGGAACCTAGTGAAGGTGGTTTCTGATAAAAAGAAATTAAATTAGTTTTTAAAAGTTTTTTTGTGTGATGTTTATTAACTTAACAAATCGTTTGAAGTCATGTCTAACTAAGTGATTGAAAAGATGCTTATAATTCCAATTTACCTCAATACCGTTTTTGTACGCATGGTCTGAACAATGCTGCGTGCTGACCATCCTGTGTATTTTCCTCGTTCTGAACAATTATAACCACAAAGAGGCCAGATCATTGACAGCAACAGTTTTCACATGATGCGTCATGGTAACAGAATTCTCTGAATATTGGGATTCCAAATATAAAAGGACCTTTTGTCACCCTCTCTTTGTATTTAATCGCAAACATTGATATCAAAGTCTCTACATAGTCTGCCTTCTCATGACACATGATATTATTTGTATTACTTATTGGTATGTGAAAGGTTGTTATTTACTGATCCACCTTGGAAAAATCCTGGGAGATTTATTTCCACCAAAGGTCATGAGCCACAAACTGGGCATTTTGCTTATCTCTTAGTTATATATTTTAGCATAAATACCTACTTTTAACATCCCTTTAAAGATCCATAGAATCCTTATACTAGATCAATCGATATATTGCGCGCCAAGCCGATGTTTGAATCCACTAGGTCAACATAGGTTATGTAATTTAACGGGCCATTTTCAGACTGCCAACTAACCTAACAGTTTTTGAAAATGTTGTTACAAAGATTTAATTATTCTTTGGCATGCCTGTTTGTAAAACGGCAGTAAAACAATTTTGTCATTTTCTCTCATGTGCAAAAGGACAGCTCTTTTCAAATCTGTACGCCTGATGTTGCCATTCAAAATTTCATATCTTGTATAAATCACATGTCCATTTCTACCTATCAATTATGTAAGTAATATTGGCCTTGTCAGGATACATTTCCCCCGTCCAATTGAAACACTTAACCTGCTTCAATCATGTGATGGTCACTAGACAATGATTGGGTCTAAAGACCATCACACTATAAATAAATTGGTCAAACTGAGCAATAATGCCTGCTTCAGCACTTCTATACTTATCTCAGTCAATGAAAACCTCTGAAGATAGTTCATTGATGATATTTATCCAGTTTGTCGTTGAAAGTAGCATGTAACATAATCATTGACAATTATGACTTCAATTGGAGGTTTTTAGGAGCCTGGGAAAACGGACTTTTCCTAGGAAGCCACATGGTTAATTGTGGTCAACCTAGCATGGTGTGCAGAAAAATCGATTGTAAACCCACATGAATGTTTTATGTATAGAAGTGCTTAGATGTGTCAGTCGAGTGGATTTTGGAACGGATTTTATTCCTTGTGAATGTTGCTTTTCGAGTACAAATGTACACATTTAAATAATTGGAGGATACTTGGAGACAGGGTAAGGTAAGATCATAATCTCGTTTCACATTTTGTCATACCTGTCGTACCTACCACCATACTGTCTTCTCAAAAACAACTTTTAAACTTGTAAAATTGTAGAATTAGATACTCAATACGATTTAATGTTACATAAAAATGAACATCTTTCTTGCAAAAAAAGTCATTTGCCTTCTCAAAGACTGTGAAGTAGTGCTTTTTGCAATATTTGCGTATCGATGCGATCTTGCTCTTTCTTAACTTTCAAAGATAAAGAATTTTCTTTATTGTTTATGATGAACCTCTACAATTTCATTAAAAGAACGTTGGTTTAAGTCGAAGGTTGGAAGAATATTTCTATTGAAATCGGAAAATATTATTTCCATATAATTTTGCCATTTTTGTTTATCAAATATTTCATTTCAGTTGTCAATACTCATGTTGTAAAGTAGGAGTTTTCAAGCGTGAAATCGTCAAGAAAGGGGCTTAGGAGATCAGAATAACCTAGTTGTTCTTAAGGCATATCAAAACCCTTCTTGTGATCTAAGGGTGGCAGAGAGAAATTTAGTTTATTGAAAATACTACTTAACAACTTCAATAACTAAATACTTTGCTTTAAGGTTATTATGGCAAAATACATTGATTCATTCCAAGGTGACCGTTTTGATAACAATCAGAAATAATTTAAAACAGATTAAATTTCACTTCTGTGCACGCAAAGATTTCCTAGCAATTTATAGAAGTAGTTGTCTGGGTCTTTATTATGCTTTTTTCCTCATTTATAAATGAAGTCTGCTCTTTGATCAAGAAATTTTATTATTCGAGATTCACAAAATTCAAACCAAACTCCAGAAACGATGCTTCTCAGGCACACTAGCAATCCATAAAATGAATCGCACAGTTTTAATTATTTGCCTGAGAAAGTAACTTTCATTATATTCTATCTAATAAATGTCAATAAAAAATCTCTGTACCTCAAATTTGTTTATATTGCAGACATTTTTTACTGATACATAGTTTCAGAGCTGCGATCAGCTTAAAAACGTCTTTGCTATATTCCCAAGTCAAGCAATGCGTTTTCAAAGCCATTTCTACAAAGTAACGTCAGACACGCAGTGGAAAAATTGATGGCGAAGCACGACGCCAACCAAGATCTCACGAATAGGCGAAATTGGGGCGTGGCCCAAGAGTTGGGTGTGACTTGCGTAAGTTTCTATTTACTTCTAACTTAGAAAATATCAAATAATTCTGTAGATATAAAATTACTGCTTAAATATGAAGGACAGAAACCATATTGATAGTGTAAGTTTCGAAAATTGTGGAAACAATCATCATAGTATTCCTTTTTATCTGTGATTAGACGATATCTTGATATGTATAAGTGAGAGCAGTTGAGACCCTCCTACCAAGCAGATTACTTTATTTTAAAACCTTTAAACCAATAAAAATAATGTTGCATTTTGTTGAGATTTGATTCTTACTCAACAAGGGCACAGCAACAGTTTTAAATTTGCATCTTGACATTTATATACCGAGGGGGAGGCAATTAAGGGTAAACGTACCCCATCGGGTGGTCATAGCCTCCCGTTCCCTCCCTTACCTTTGTACCTGTTGGTGGCACAGAGATGTAAGTTACACACTTAATGGTCTACTAGGACAGAATACGAAATAAAAAGATACGAAGCCAAGCTGGTATGTAATCCGAAGTAGCCCGAGGCATACCAGCAAATGATGTGCTCTTTTTTGACAATTTACGATTTCTCAAACTTTATGTTCCTTGTAAGAGACAAAAACTACTTATTTGCTCGGATTTGTAGGAATCGAGGTTTTCCTTAAAACGAGATAAAGGAATTTAATCATTGAACTTAACAGTAACTTCTTGCGACAATAGAAACAATGTTGTACCTGTATGTAATTGATAAGTATAGTGATGCTAGTACTGATTATCCCGTTTACATATGAATTGGGTGTTCAATATATGTACAATCATGTTCTGCTTCGCCTATTCTTGATAGTATAAAAAATATCTGGCTGACATTTATACTATAAGTTTAGTTACACAGTCCATAACTAAGAAAGAACTTGAAAGATCTTCAATAACATAAGTCTATATTTTTAACATCAAGAGACGAAGTACTCATCTTTAAAAGTTCAAGTTTCACTTCCTCCAAGACTGGAAACGTAAAAAGAGAGAATGGTAAGTCTATCTTAGCCATTTCCTTTCAATTTATTTCACTCTGTCCGTTGCCAATCCTTTAAAGACCTTCTTGTAATCCCACTGCTCATCTAAATTCATCAGATTTTAGTGAACTAGCCAAAATATTTAACTTTTTAGCGCATAAATATATTACACTGTCTAAGAGGAGGTAAATGTGTTTCGAGCAGCTATGTCTAAAGTAGAAGGGTTAGCCTGTGGTCTATGCCCGTTTCATAGTGTAACGAACTGTCTACTATTCTAATCCTGTTCTGCATGAAAGATCAAATGAGAAAATGCAGTAACGTTTTGGAAATCTTTGGAAATCTCTCTCATTTATAAAGTGTACAAAGTTTCTTTAAATACTTTCTTAGTTGAATTGTACACAGATAAAAAAATGAAGCTTGCTTCCTATATGGCAAATGATATAGACCAGATTCTCCCTCTGTAGTGATCTAATTAAACTTTGTAAAACGTGTGAGAGATAGACTCACTTGCAGTTAAAGGCATCTTTAAACAGTGTCCATCTATTAATACCTACGAATGGTCCTTAAGCATTATGATTTACCGCAGAAAATGTCTTATCATCGCCTCAATGTATTATATAACTCATTGCTGTTTTAGAGGATATAATAGATAGAGTGAGTCTCTCGCGGTGGTAACTTCTGTGATATAACAAGGTGAATGTGACATTGATCTTCTCAAAGAAGTGCACTTCAAATGAACTCTCGATCCCAATTGCAATCACGTTATCATCACCTGGCTGGTCTTCTTCGTGCTTAATGTTTTTGTTGATATCAGTTAACATGTTAAAGACCCAGGATTATTAAAGCATAAGGTCTTGCTTGTGCTTAACATGCTCCAGGGCCCAGACCTTCTGGAAATCGTGTCCAGCTTTATCTGCCTCAGCATGAGGCAAGAAGCAGATGGTGACTCCCGACCTCCAATAGGGAGAACTTCTCTGCATTACCATCTCTAAGATTTTATTGATCTGAGCAAGTTATATCCATTACGTAACAAGCACCCTTTATATCAACACCATATAGAAGCAGTGGATCAATTGGAAGAAGGACTGACTGCAGCTGGAGGTTGTTTATTCTTAAACCACTTCAGCAGCAGAAACAGTGTTCTTACATATATAGCTGCATGTTATGGGTACGAAAAGAAGAAAAAATGTATTAAATCATGGATGGCTTAAGAGAGTCCTTAAAAAATAACATGCAATAAAAGGAAACTCTACTTCAGACTGAAATATAGTTTACTTTCATGGGGTATTGTTATTTAATGCTTGTCTGTTTATTTATCACCTTATCAGACAAAAGAAAATCCTTCCAACTCGTTGATTGAATTTGTTCGAGGGTACGTGATACAGAATACGGGCACACATGACATCTTTGAAGGTAGAGCAAAAGGGTTGGCTGTATGCTTAGTACACACAGGCAGAGAATGCCTTCCATGTGTTGTAAATGCGCTGTGGATATTATCACGATACCGTACGACAGACATACATTAGCAGACGTACAATAGACATACAGCATATAAACAACAGACATAGAGCAGAGATAAAGAAGAAAGACACCAGAGAAACAGCAGACATACAACATACAAACAGAAGACAAATTAAGGGTGGAAGTATCATAATGCAAACCATATCACTGTAGAAATGACACAGAGTGCAGTCTTGACAAGCACTTTACCTCCTCAGCAATCAGCAACTATTCTAGTAAGCATGTTTAGTAGAAATCATCGTCAACAGACTTTTCTAGTTTACATATTTATAGCATTGTAGTATATTAAAGATTGATTTTCTTTGTCAACTCCTTCTTTATCTGGGAGCAGTGTAATCTAATAAGAGGTTAGAAGACGATTGTCTCCGTTAACAGGAAACTTTTGTTATGTTATTAGAGAATCATTAATCCCGTTTTATTCCTATACCAGGAAACTATGCCTTGTTTAGTACCTGGCCACCTGGGTACGCTGCAAAGTGTTTGCGTATCGTTCATTGTATTTTGTAATTAATTGCTTTCGTCTTTAAGTCCCGGAAGTTTCAATAGTTCTGTCTCGGTTCTGTCTCGGTTTCGTAGCGTCTGCTGTTGAAGGTTGTCATGTGGTTTCTGCACTTGTCTTTAAATGTACTATCGCGATGCCTATGCTTGTCCCCTTTGTTATCATCCATCGATACTGTCGCCTGGTATACAACTGCTGCACGTATGACTTGTATGTATGCATGCATATATGTGTGTATGTATGTATGCATGCATGTATGTGTGCATGTATGTATGTATGTATGTATGTATGTATGTATGTATGTATTTACGAAATTATTCGCCATCATATTACAACAACAACAAATGCCAAAAAAACCAGAGAGAACTCTCAATCCCCCCAAAAGCCATAAATGAAATAAAATAATAATAAAAATACAATTAGGATACGTGGCAATACGTTTACACAATTCAAATGTGAATTTAATACTTTTTGTAAAAATTGCTAATGTAGTTTTTTGAGTATAACATGATTTACATTTTATATTGAATCACGTATTAGAAAAGACCTAAAATTTCATAAAGATGGGATGGCATGAAAAAGTTCAAATTGACCTAATTTTCATAATGGTCTCTTTATAGAGCTTTTAGTTATGAAATGAACTAAAGCATAGGGTCTTTCTAATATATGGCAACTTTGGATAATATGCATCTACGATCGATATTGCTCCTGTCACATTTACTCTCCTCAATCATCAAAACTTCGCTTATATTATTCCTTCACCTGAATTTTGTGCCTACTGAAAAAATGATTGTAGATCTAAGAATCATATCTTAGGTTTGAACGTAGAGGAAACGACAAGTTAGTAACTAATATCCAGCTAAAGTAAATAAAACTCAAGACGACACTTAAATTGCTATGATGTCTAATACTGAGAACGATGTTGTCCTATGATTTGCTTATGTTGTACATTGTCATCGTGCAACAGTCGGAGATTCACAGGGCATAAATAATCACCAGTATCCCTGAACTTACTCTCTGTTTCTTTATGGAAAAGTAGAATTTAAATAATGGACTAGGGAAAGCATACAAGTAAATGAATCTAACAAAAAAAATGAAACATATTTCAGAAGATTTAATAGTTAACAAAAAATCAGCTTTTGTTGATCTGAAAGAAGTTCTCTTTGCACCCTAAGGACAACTCTTAATTTACCCTCGATATATTATTTTGCATTTCCATCAACCAAGCCTTAAAATCAAATATTTAATACATGGCTACCATTGATCAGGTAACTTAGGTTTCGCGGGAACTGACGTTCGTAAGTTTTTTGCCCTTTCTCTCGAGAATTAATTTGTGTGAATACTCAGTCAATTTCTTTAGCGAGCATTTAATTTCCGCGAGTTGTTCAATTTTGCAACATTCCAAGAGAGCTTTTTTGTGAAACCAATGAATTTTAGGATACAGTTTCTTGTTGGTACAATGCGACAATAGACTGAAAATAAGATAAATATGAGCAAATTGACGTGCTGAATACTTTAAATTTACTTGATGAGCAAATGATTGATATTTTTGCAAGTTTATTGTGAATCAAAATTCCGAAACTTGCACTATCAGACTTCCTTCAAGGGAACTAAATTTTCTCAAATTTGATAATTTTTTGCAAAATAATTGCGCAGAAAACTGCTTGTTGATTTCCTCTACATAAAACAGAAATAACAAAAATGCAATAAATTACGATGTTATCCCTAAGGTTTATACATAGCAGAACTTAAAGCTTTCATTGTGTTTGGTTGCATGGGAAAGATAAAGCCTCTCCTGAAACATTGAAATCAAAATTGCTACCAGGATATAAACCTGCTAACAGACACTCAACAAAATTCTTAATCTAAACATATCTTAGAAAAGACAAATTGTGTTTTGATTTAACTGCAAACTGTATTCAACTTACAGGAGTCAAAAAGCAGTTGAAAGTAACTCTACAATGGAAAAATTATATGTTGTTTACAGGATAAAATGGAGCTTGTAGGATCCAAAAGAACATACAATAATATAAGGGGAGTTTTTAATGGATTGTAAAGATACTACTCCAATATTTACAACAGAAGGGCTGGCGTGAGTTATCGCATCAGTTGTTATTTATAGACAATGGAATGCCTTCCACGAATGTCGCCGTTTGTGAAGTAGCAGATCAACTGGTAATATATTATGGCGTTTAGTAAGACTTTTATCATGTAAATCCATTGCCACATATCATCTTTTACATTTATGGAATAAGTTACAAAAATAATAAGCGTGAAAGATGCTACAGCTGGATTTGATAGTCCACTTGTTAACGGTTGGATGGCAGCTGAAGTTAGGTTTTATAGTGATGACGTCAGAGTATCACAGGTGACTACCCTATTAGAAATATTAATTTTTAAGTTGTTTTCTTGCATGAAATGTATGGTTTGAAAGTTATAGAGAGCACTCTACCGCCAAATTCTCAAGAGTGCGATTTCCCCTTCTTAAAAAGTGGTTTTACTTCATTAGGACTGCCTCACTCATGCTCAGAAGTGACCTTGACATAACTGCAAGGCTCTCCTTCATTCCGCAAGATAGAATACTTCCTAAGTCAATGCTTAAATAATAACAATAAGACAGAATTGTACCCGGATACCTGCCAAACTTCGGGGTCTTTTCACCTTTCATGTGTCTCGATACACTTTTTAAAATCTTATCAATGGACTTTAATTGATGTGGTTTGCTGCTTTGTTTAGTACCCATGCCTTGTTTCTTTATTATGACCACTATGCGGAGACTTTTTTAAAAAGATGATTTATTGTTATTGATTTTACAAACATACATGGGTGTAGCGGCTAAACTGAAGCAGTGGAAAGCGATTTACGCAGAATTATTTATGGCTTCAAGACATTCCTTTTCTTGATATCTCATCGCTAATCCGTCCGGAAATGATTCATGTACTTAATATCATTGTAACATTTCAAAACAATGAAAAGTAAATAAGAAATTTTGATGTAATTAATTTCCTAATGACATTGTAATATTTCTATAAAAGGAAAGTTAATGAAGGCTAGCTTATTCTTTATGCTTTATTTGTAAATAACATTGAGTGGATGGGGAAAGCCAACAGGGATCAGAGCTCATTACAATCAAATAGCCCACTATCGTTAATCGAACAATTTGTAAACCTTTTGCAAAGTAGCGTCAGTTAGCTCCTAATGTAGAAGTGGTGTCATTAAAACAACTGAAAGAACATTTCCCCGTTCCTGAGGAGTTATCATTGTTTCGAAGATTAAATTTGGTTTGTGTTGGCTAGTTTGTGTAGTGGCTTGCTTTGGTAAAAGGCCAGGGGGGTGAGGGTTTTAAGTCAATTGATGAGAAATCAAGAGCAAGCATAAAAATGATATTTAGTAGTCAGCCTGTTAATAAATCAACTGACAATGTAAAAGTCAATTTAGTGGCTGTAAAAAGTAAAATACCGTTGGTGGTACCTTTCTCAAACCCAGCAGGATAAAAAATTTTCAACTGTGGGGCCTAACACCTAGAGGACTCTACCTACTGTTAGAGGTGGCCGAACTATTAGAGCAGCTTATAGATAATCTAAAGGTTATAAAATTCATAGATTTCAATCAAGGTCCACTGTAACATCTTTAACAGAGATATGAAATCTCCTATGGTCTACCTTACCAATGTCTATAATTTGGGACGTGGCTGTAATGGTCAAAAATGGAATGCACCTTTTGTAATTGCTATGTTTTCACATTCCCAGCGAGAGGAAAAACAAAAGTTACTGATAGTAGGCTTGAGCTGAATAACACTATTTGGTTGTAAAGAAACTTTGAATAGTCTATTCTCAACGCCTTGTACGTTGTGCTTTACTTTACCAACACAGCACTGCTTTAAGTGTTAAGTAGTTAAGATAAAATATAGAGTATATTGCCAGGCAGGACATAAGGTCCAGGTCAAGACAACATCAGACTATACCACCCTCTAAAATAGGAGGCGTCTTTGATTGTAGTCTGGAGGAGTAGGAAATATTTGTGTCTTTCAGATTCCAACAGAAAATTTAGGCTTTAGTTGATACCCTTGAAGTTCGCCTTCTAACCACCTAGTTAATGAAATGAAATATAAATTTTCATCGATAAGGACGGAGACTGATTCTACGTTTAATATTCTCTACCCTGACGGGATTCATTTGAGCTTTCCCGTAAAATCAAGAGATAAAACTGTGTTATGTTTACATTTATTGCGTTGGTCATCGGATCGCAAGTTTTTGATAACAAACAGTATTCCAAATCACTTTTTAACTTTTCATTTGAAATATGGTAACATAGTTTGCAAGCAAAACTTTAAAACCTACTATTTTCAGGTCAAATGCCTATCTAAGATAAACAACTCTAAAGAAGAAGATGTATACTTGACTTTTCACTTTTTTATCAATTACTTGACACAGGGAAATGAATTTCAGCAAACTAATTTTACAAAAAAATACACGCTCACGTGCCATTTTGAAGTTACTTTTACATAAGTGGGTTTAAAAACTCCTTCCCTGGGGGCTGGAAGAAATAGTCAGAGGAGCATTAGGTTGCAGTATAGTAAAGTGGACATATAAAAACGTTGAAATGGGATACCCTCTAGTTTTTCTATTGAGTAAACTTGGTATAAATCATTTTTTTGCAGTTTGATAGCAAGTGGTGCTGTTTATGGCGATATTACTGCATTAACTGTTACAGGTTCTGGAGATCCAACAATTATATGGGGTAAGAAAAAAAGATTACGGTTACGCTACAAATATAAGTGATAGAAGTAAACTTAAATTGATGACCGATGTTACAAATCAAACTGTCGTCTCTCGACACACCGTTCCAGCTTGTCAATCAAACAAAATGGCGCAACTTTTTCTCTCCTCCGCAATGGAACATCAAACAAAACCAGATTTGAGCATATCACTGTCAGTATTTCTATCTGTCTTTGGAATACGATAGCAATTCCGTTTTATGAGGTATTCCTTGCAAACTAATAGAAATCGGAAGTTAAAGCGTAGACACTCAATACAGTTCATAACTAATTCAGATGCAGGATCTATCAATGTAAACTTTCAGCTTATCAACGATCAAGTGTTGACAATTACCTGTTCACTATGAATCTTTAAACTGAAAGGGACTGTTTCATTACTCTACTTACTTCTACGTGAATAAAACAATTTTTAAGTGGGCACAAGATATCACACGGTGTTCTTGCAGGTCAACAGCAGTTTCATATTAGGCTACAGGAAATCAATTTTGCGGGAAGTCGTTTGCAGTTATTATCCAACAATTCTGTTCTGAAATTCTATCAGTTTTCTAACGTAGTTTTTTAGCAGCTAAAAATAAATTTAATTGCCATTTATTCTGATATTCTTGTGCCTAGTATATATAGATTATTAAAGGCAAGTGAGATTTTGGTCGCTGTGAATGATGTTTTATAAGCACGAGTTCAAGGTCAAGGTTAGTCTCTGACAGAGGCAGAATATCAGGACAAGAAGAAATAGGCAATGATTCACAACATTCAAAATTTGTTCTGAAGCCTCTAATGTTAGCGAAGCTAACATTAAAAAGTTTTTAACTAGGGTGACCTGGTAGCTGGATAACGGTCTGGTGGTGTCCAGGTCGAACATCGTCCCTACTGTGCGCAGGTCCTTCAACGGTATTTCCAAACCTGTTTACGCAGTTGTGATTAACATTAATTTTTGAAAACATAATGATTAAAAGATTTTCCAGCATTCGATCTCTTGGATGCAGAGCATCAGCCGACAAAAAGTTGACCATCTTATATGAATCCGATGAGAGAGAAGGGGCTACAAGACTGGTCGATGCTATGAATATCTACCTCTAAATGTGGTACATGGTTGACAACCAACCAGTGTTTTTTTGAGACACCATCTTTAGATGACTACCAACCAAGGTTAAAGAGCTGATCATCTGCCCATCGGACAAAACTATTCGCCGCCAGATGTCATCCTGGTATTTGTGAGTTTCGGGGAGACATTCCAATGTGCTGCTGGCTTAAGAATATTTATTATCGACTGCTAAGGTGTTTCATGATTTTTCACGTTAAAGTTATTGCAGTTGGCTCATTTTTCTTCTCCTAACCTGATTACCTGCCGTATAGCAAACAGCTATGTTGATCTTCTCTTACATTAACTTGAAGACGGTCATTATTGCTAGAGGTCTCGTGTTTTGCTTTCCGCTTTCCCTCTACTGTCCTGTTTTTAAATTAGGTTTTGCAATTAAGTCACCTTTTCCACCGCCATACAATATTCAGATTTAAATATTTTCCATTCTAGAGTACTGATCTTGTTGGCTGCTAGTCCAGCTTTAGCCTTACAGAAGTGATGCCAGTTTCAACATATATACTATATCTTCTATTCTTCTTTATGTTGTCCGTTCCAGCTAGCCATTTTTAATCTTGGAATCCTAGTTCTGCTTTCTTCTTTTTTTCCTACTGAGTGAATATTCCCCTCACGTTCGATGATTTATACTATTGTTTCTAATATCTCTTTGAAAAATGTCTTGTAAAGACGTGTTTGGTACCTTTTCCCCAAACTTTGGGCGAGTTGTTCATAAAACGGAAAAATTGTGTTATCAATTCCGCATCTAGCTTCACGCCATGTACGACCACAATTGCATAATTTGTATGAGCTTCAACTGTCATTCTTCCAGTCCTACAGTCAGTTAAATAATTTAGTGTCTTCCTTTTACATTGTGTCATCTGCCTGTAGTAGTCAAGGCGAACCTTCGCACCCTTGTCACCCTCTTTGTTTGTTTCGCCTAAGACCCCTCATTTCATACTAACTTGATGCATATCAACGTAAAGCTCAAGCTCTTGCCATCTTAGGCGTTTCCTCTAACGCTCTTATTATAACATTTTGGGCATATATATAATGTAGCATCATACTATTATAGCGCGTGACTGTCACACGGAGCACATGGTGTCTGATAGCCAGGGGGGAGGGGGCATGTTTTTTTTAATGTCGATGATGCGAAAAGCAGAATAACTAGGTTCATAGGTTTTCATTGAGGTATAGTCAAAGCAAAAAGTATGCCCATGGACTTACAAAACTCCTTCATACAAATTAACACTCTTTCTCCTGTTCCTCTCAGCCTTGCAAATTTATACCACTTTTGATTCAGTTTTTGCCTATAATTTTTACTTAGGAGGAGGGTATTAAACAATTGATGTATGTTTGTATAGATTTCAGTGTTATGGATAAAATGTAGAAAATAAAAAGCTTTTTTACCCAGAAAGTATGAATAGAGATTGACAAATGAATGAGTCGGAAGTGTTCCGGCTTCAGGAGAAACTACAGAATAAAAGTTCTATCCTATGGCCTATAGATGGGACGAAGAGATGTGTTCTTAGACATCCATTACGAGAACAGTTCTTCTCTAGGGTCATGAAGTCTTCCTAAGTAAGTAAATGGCGTCGCTACGTAAAGGTTGGTCTATAGCAATACATTGTCAAAAATCAGGTGGATGATTCCGCTATAAATCATGCAAGCCGTGGAATATAACTATTCCCCTTACGTAGCGATTTACCTCGTGCCTAGTCTCTTTCTATCAGATGTGCAGTACAAAGCAACTATCATCATTCGCAAATCTTCATTATTTTCCCCATATAATATGATTATATCTTTAAGCTAGAAACCCGTGTATACGCGAAGGAAACATAACCTCTTATTTACAGAATTTTTTTCAAGTTGATCGAAGGGGTATATGAGCGCTATTTTCTTTATTACTTATAGTCGCGACAGTAACTGAGTTTCAAGTCTATCCAGGGGGGAAATGTATCCTTTTAAAATACTAACAATCCATCCGTGAAGCAGGGTTTAATAAAATATTAATTCAGATTAACTTAATTTTAAATCTATTCGATGTTTGCAAGAGACTAAGAGGCAATTAACTTGGAAATTGCTCTGCATAAGATTACAGGAGGTGAATGAATGAGCGACATTAAAAATGGTTTCGAGTAAGCTGGATGAATAGTATTCGCGCACTCTAATGACAACGATAATATCAAGACGTAGCAAACACTCCATATACAACTACTACTTCTACACCTTTAGCTAAAAGAATACTACAGATATCTAAATTATCTGGAAATCTCCAGACTGACAATAACCTCAGCTCAATTTTAGCCATCAAAATTCTAGCCTGCGCAACTCCAAACGTCACACTTGCAAACTACTAACTCCAGCTCAATTCTAGCCATCAAAATTTTAGCCTGCACAACAATAAATAAGACAAAACCCGCATGAGCACTATGCAAAGGCAAGCCACTATTATCAAATAGCTTATAACAATTTAATACTCTTGTTACTTTATTCATTTTTTCTAAAAATAACTACAAGTTGTAATAATTAAGTATATATCTTCTATGGCAAGTGTTTTAGTTATCATGTTAATCATTGTTTAGTCTTTAAGTATTAACTTCTAACGCTATGCGCAACAATCAATTTTGTAGTTTAGGTTAAACATTTGAGGTAAAGATAAACAATGTAAGTTATTTTTCATAATTTAGGAATATGCAGTTCTTACTTTTCGCAAGATGGGTGGGATATGGACAAGTACAAAATGACATACCTTGTTTATCAACATATATTTGCCAATTATATTAGGAAAGATCAGTAGACTGACGATTTATCATCCTGGAGAACTTTTGATCATATGGAAATCAATGATCTTACGGAAAGTACACTTGTCATATTTTGAACGTAACTATCATTCAGCGTTTAAAAACAGCAGAAAGAAATTTTTATGTGATAAATAATTGGTACCTAGTCTAAATTGTTTTCGCTTTATAACATAGAATTAGGATTATTGTCGAACGGCTCCTGCCTACCAACTTTAATTTATTGACCGCTGCAAACTACTAGCTATAGGAATTGAATTCACATGGAAAACAAACACCTGAAGTATATTTAGCTTTATCAGCATCCAGAAAATGGATTCTATTCCTTGAGAATTGACATCACATGGTTACTGAAGGGTTCTGTTCAATGCCTTAATGTAGACAATGATCACAGCAATTACTCAGACAATGTGTCCTCTGCCGTCACAGTATTGTTATCATTCCATTAACGCCCTGGTTTATGAAAACGAGGTCGAAGGGAAACTGATCGTCAAGCCTTTATTTATGTTTGGAAGGATCAAGAATTAGAAAGACTGGTTTAGATTATGCTATCTCTGAAATTTGAGATGAAGGAGCAACAACTATACCACGTCGATACAAAGATGGTCGAGAAATTTCCTAGTGCTTAATTATCCTATTGGAAATGTTTGTGTAACAATCAAAAAATGGATAAAAAACCTTTAAAGAAGGTTAGGAAGAAACGGGTAAGAATAGAGGGGACTTTTTTTCAATATATTTTGCGTAAAGCAGAAGAGGAAAATTGTGATACCAGATAAACAAACTTTTCCTCACTTGGAGATGGTTGATGATATTTGCCACTAATTGTATCCAATTGTAGGAGTAGTTAGAAGCCATTGAAAATTATAGACTTAGTGTTATGTATCAGAAGAACCGACTCAAAGTTGTCTCCATTTCTCTGGTATTACTTCTATCATTTTCATTATTATTGTCGTCATCATCATAATCATCATTATTTTTTCTCGATTATCTCATTAAGTAGGAGGAATAACTTGATTGATTTTGTTTCTACCAACAAACATAAATCTTAAAACCTAGAATATGATACCATCGGATCTGTAGTATTAAAGGTCAGGCAAAATTTACTTCGACTCATGAGCTATTGCATATTGCATAGCATGATGTACTATTTTCCGTAGCAACGAATTTGTTGAGGTTTGCTTCAAATTTAGCAGAAATCTATATTTGTTTACGTGGATACGGTTGCCCTAGTTTCCTATCTAGACCTTTAAGGCCCGATTTTTGACGTCATTCAAGCTTAGGGCTTAAAGAAAGCTCTCGCCATTGTCAAACAACAGCATCTTTTGAGACAAATGTCTAATCATCAAGACGATACAAACGTAATAAAAATTGGAAGCTGAGACAAGATCTCAAACATATTTTTCAGCATATTAAGTTGATAAGCATGGATGTGTCTTAGGTACCACCATTAAACGTGAAAGACGTCTGCTAAAGGGCGCAGGCATAGACATGGGACAACGTGTTCGAAGGTGCACCAAGTAGCTATCAGGTCCTGTTACTTCATATTCAAAAGACTTAACACGGGCTAGACCTGTCCTAATAGCTTACGTTTCTGTTAGGTTTTATTACATCGTATAGCACCATTCCCTTCTTCTACCTTTTGTAGGTTGATATTGCACCCATTTGTTTAAACAAGTCTTTTTCTGATTACACAAATATTGAATAGTTACGCTATCCCCCATGACAAATTCTTACCAGATGAAAACAGTGAAGATGCAATGAAGAAAGATATGTGCTTTGTAACAATCTATAGATGGCAAAGATGTATACAAAATAGAAGTTACCATCATTGAAAATCCTAGATTTTACTTTCTTGTAGGTCGTTGCTCAGTAGTTACTAATGGGCAATTATATGCTATAGTTTTCACAAATAATCATCAGTGTCAGATGAAAGCAAGAATCTGATTTATTCTGTGTAATGAACTATTAGAAATGAGATCTTGAAGTTAAAAAGTTGTTTTTCATCTACCAAATCTATGATATAAATAATACGGGCAAAATTGAAGGCAAAATCAAACAATGTTTACTATACGGTTTAGGAATATAAAAACCCAGACAAAAATTCTAATGCTTAAAGACATATTGAGTCAAAAAATTCGTCGTAGATTTACTGTAAATAATTTATTCAAGCTTTAGATACATACATCATCATCAGGAAAATGATCACTGGTTTGAGTTCTAAATCTTGAAAATACACTGCAGATACAAAGAGAAAATAGATAAAGTAGTTAATGAGCATTGTAATGGAAAATTAGTCAAGAGGGAATATAGCAAGCTACTAATGATGCTAGTGTACGAACAATGGGTATAGACAGTTAGACCACAAACAAAGACGACAAACATAACTAAAACTATGCTTTTAGTTTAAGTATAAGTGCAATTGATTGATTGGCCAATTAAAGTAAGTCCTTTAAAGCAAATATTAGGATATCTTAACCCTATCCTAACTGGTCACTTGTGTGTGTCTGGGAGGAGGGGGTAGGGGAGTATTAATTTTTATAACTATTTAAAAAATATATTTTAATACATTTCTAATGATGACGTTGTAAATACTCGCCCCCCCCCCCATCCCCCCAAAAAACACATAAAGTGCCCATGGATAAAACACTTGTCATCTTCCGTACAAGTACAGTATGTCTTTGTACTTAGTTATATGTTTATCATCACATGATTATTAGATATTTGACTTGTTTTAATGTTTAAGTTAATGCCATCCTAATTATGGTTTTTGTACTAGTGCTCAAGTACTCACTAACTTCGACCATGCTGTAACATCAGCATCTCTAGTATTGGCAATAACAATATTTTGTTATAAGATTGAGAGGTTGTACAATCAATAAAAAGTCCTACTAATTTTCTAGTGACTAATATTCACAGATATCGACATTGATGTAACCTATAGCCAATTATCAGTCTCCCCCAACCCCCTCCAGTCCCAGGAATCTCTAAGTAATCCAATCTGTTTATGATGTTTACCAAAGATGTCTGCTATTGAAGATTCAATTCTGCACAATAAGGTTGGGGCAACGATTCTTTTCCAGCTTTCTTTTATTGATGTAAAAGGAACTGCAATGGGCCAAACCTGATGAATGCTTGTTCAGAAAAACGCTTGTTGTCCCCTGTAATTCATTATACCTGCATTGTCGGTAATACATTGTAGCGCATGCAGAGATCAACGTATTTCTGAACTGTAAAAAGTTTTTTATTGTGATTAAGTTCCATCTCGCTGTACTAGAATCTATGTATAGTTCAAGTGTTAAACCATAAACCATTGTGATTAAATAAACCATAGTCATGGATTTACACAACCCCTGTATATTTAACACATTGTCCTATGCCCCACGTCAGAAAAATGTTTATTGTAGAATATGATGCTCCAATAAATGCATTTTGTTCATATAATTTAGCATTATCATTATTTTCATTTTTATTCTGAAAAAGTTTATGGGATCTATCTTAGAGACGAAATTATGTCACAGAGAAAGAAAAATCTGGCAAATGTTTGATTGGCAAATATTCCCACATTCTACCTGTAAAAGAATTGATTGTTCTTGGAATGGTAATTAGGCTTGTTGATCATTATCTCACCTAAAATAGTGTTGATGAGGTTCTCTTCTGGAATCTGTGTACCGTCATACATAAGGAGAACTACTGGAAAATCTGTTGACAAAGGTAGTAGAAAGAAATGAGAATGACCTACAGCGTAATTAATATATCGGGTGGTAAAGTCTGAAGTTTCCGTTTATAGTTTGGCAATTTGGATATTTAACCTCTCAATGTAGGAAAGACAATCACCTTATTGTAGTAATTATTATATTATGAAATCATTCAACATGTATGTCCAGCTGTGCATCTTTTTCGAGAACGATTTCCGACGCCCAGTCAAGCTGCTGCCATTCTTTCTTAAGTATTTGAAAAGTGTAATTGGTATACACTGCAATCATCCAAGAAGCTATATTGCTATCTAGGAAGTAACTTTTATTCTCAAGGGCCGCAGAGAAGGGGGCCAGGCTGACATGGCCCCCAGCATATGTCAAAAAAGATCTGAATGTATAATTTGTTGAGCTGCTACAGTACTCTGAGTCACTACTAATATGCTCTGATAGCCCAAAATTGATAGGCATATGCTAGGTGAATCCAGCTTCAATGCAACCTACAGATAAATGGAAGTGATGATGATCATAGATAAATTTTGCCACTTCACTTTTTGAAGCGTGTTGCGGCGCCTGATTTATTATTGCAATAAGCATAAATGTCATGGAAACTTCGGCAGGAATACCATTTAGTGTTTCTCAATCTTTCACAGAATAGTTGTTTATTTCAAC
>JAAAKL020003807.1:0-22268 GCA_010016065.2 Carybdea cf. marsupialis auct. non (Linnaeus, 1758) | reverse complement strand
TGTTTGCCCAATCACCCAAGTAGTTGGTCTCTCAAACTATTACTAAAACAGACCTCCTTTCTCTATAAAAAGTTTGTAAAGCAATAATATTCCACGTGCAAAGAAGTGAAAGTATGTTCTTTGTCATAAAGCACATAAGGCCAAGATAAAAATGTCAGTACTTCTTGAATCTTAATCCATGTTGGTAGATGTGCAGATCCCCGAATCTGAACCAACTTTATTTGCTTTTGTCAAGAACAACTATTTTTAACTTAACTTCACCAGTTCTGCTTCTAGTACGATGACGGAAAATCCCATTCGATGGACACTTCCTGAGAGAAAACGGACGAGAGGGAGACCATAGGGTATGTGGCACTCACTCTTCCTCGCGGACCTTGACGAACTGCGCCTCTCTTGGACACAGGTAAGCGACAAGGCTCAGGAATGAGGGAAATGGTGTTCCTTGGAGCCAAATGGATCGTATGATATATTTCTCTACCTCTCTTAATTGCGTTCAAGGGACAAAGATACTGCCTGCGCTATTGTGTTTGAATCCCGTGAATGTATGGACTCGACTGTGAATAACTAGCACCGCATCTTGTATCGTTTGAATAAGATTGATCATTTGTGATGCCAGGAGTAACAAGTGAAGTCGGAGTACGTTTACGTAGCATGTACCCTCACATCATCATTTGGCATTGCTTGAATCACAGATTGCAACTCCTTTTAAGTGATGAGTTTTTTCAAGGTTTGTTTGAAACCAAAAATGCAATCCACTTCCATTCACAAAATTTGCAGCGAGAAATCTCACTTATCACGTTTGAGCTTGATGTCGAGTTAAACATAATAGGGAGAATTTTCGAAATATATCGGGTAGTATAATTGCATCATGCAGTCAGCGGCGTTGGAATAACTACCGTACACTTCATCACTATTTCTCTGACAGAAGATGTGATCAGAAAAGATGTGAAGAGTATCTTAAGCCTATCGCAAATATTGATATAGCTATATCGTACACTAATAACAATAAAGATAATAATAATAATTTATTTTTTTTAAACTTCAATTCCATTTACTTGTTTATTCCATCCATAACATTCTCACTATTGTCGCCCGGCAAGTTCATTGGGGACAACAACATTTCTAGGTGGGTTTGTCAAGAAATAACAACAACTACCACAACAGAAACAAAAAGTCATAAAAATGAAGAACATAAAAAAAAGAATGCGTACATTATAAAATAATCCAAAATCAGTGCAATGCTTATATCTTCTACAAAATAGATAATACGATGAGCGTAAGGCAACTTCTGTTAATTTTCTTAATATTCGATTGTTGTCCAGTTCGTAGTTTTTTAATAATAATTTTTTAAAACTAAACTAAAATAATAATAATAATAATTTTTTTTAAACTTCAGTGCCATATATTTATTCTGTAACTATGCAGAGAATTCAGCTTCAAAATTGTACATATCATTCTCACTGTTTTCACCCATTACGACGGGGACAGCAAGATTTTATATGAGTGGAACTCGTACAGCAACAGTACAAACATAGTCAACATATGATAATAATAATGATAATAATAATAGAATGTAATGAAATAAATGTTCAAACATCGCATAGATTCCTGACTCTGTGACCAACAAATGGAAAGGATGAAAGTGGAAAATGGCACTTTGTTCAAAAACGTCTCTATGTTGGACAATGGCACCGAGTAGGTGTTTATCAGGGAACCGTGCAGTGCTCTCACCAATTTCCAACTTAGTTGTTTATTCCATTGATAGAATTGAGCATGTGAATTGGGGCAGACACAACAACGGAGGTGGAGGGGGTCTATCTGTCAGTAGCATAAGAACGTCCTCTCCAGTTTTCAAAAGTTAAGAATTCAGTACTTGTATGGTTAAACGTATGACACGTTACATGGTTGTGTTTTGAGAACAAAAAATATCAGGTGTGGACACTATCTAAATCCTGTTTTATTCGCTAATTTTTGTTACAAACGACTGCGTTGTTAAACAAGTTCTAAACTATTATATTAAGGACAATTCAATAGTAATAGATGATTACCCTTCCTGTGGGGACTAACTGGTAATTGTTTTCTACTAAAATTCTGTGCTGTTGGCTTTATTTCATAATGATTTGTTGAGGTCTTTCAAAGAGCAACTTAATTTTTGTTTTACTCTTCTAATGAAGCTTTACGATGTACCGTAAAAAACATTCTCCTGCTGTTTCTAGGTTAGTATTAGGTTTTAAAGATTCTATTTCTGACTGTTTATAGAGATACGTGGTTACCACTATAATAGAAATAGGTCTTAACATGGGTCACGTCAATTTATGATTGAATAGTATTAACCACATGACATCAAGAAACTCTTATCTAGATCTAGAACAGTATTGCTAAGCCTTGGAGAGAGAATCATCTAAGGTGGAGAGAGGATCATCATGCATGTAGTAGTCAATGGTTGATATGTCAACATCTACTGTAGCTGTAGACATCAGTTTCAAATCTATTTTTTACTTCATATTCGGCATCTTGATAATGTTGTTGGGTTTCTGAAAATAAGATCTCTGCTAGGTGTATCTGTGCTGTTTCTTTATCAAAATACTTTTGTAAATAATGCCTTCTCATAGCAGATTTAAGAACCTACATGCTTTTGTTATTCACCTTGCCCTAGATAGATACTATTGCTATTGTAGCATAATCAACTAAAGGAACGCAGAGACACCTTGGAAATTACGTAGAAACAAAATAACTAGCTTTTTGCTAATGCTTACCAGGGTAACTAGCTTCAGAGAATGATTTATAATAATACGAAATAGATGGAAGACGCTGTACTAGCTCCACATCCAGTATGGTATGGTATGGTATGGAAAGCTTTGGCCCCGTTACTGTAATAAATACGTTCAAGTTAAAAAATATATGTTTTTTTGCTTTCGTGTAATATTTATTTGATCAGTTCCACCAACGCTGATCACTAAATTCCTGTATAAAGGGATTCACAAGGAATTCACAAGAGATTCAATAGTCTCTTCGAGTTTTTCATTTAGGATAACGTCTTATTAAATTTTGAAAAGTTTTTGGTGAAAACGTGCTTTCTAATACAAATTGTCACAATTAAGATAATAAGTTCAAAAACTACATAAAATGGTCATAGGGACTGCAGTCAAACTGTATTAATTCAAGGCAAAAAGAATCAGTTTACAGGACACTATAAAAATCAACAAGAATGTTTAATCATGGTCCTGTATTGATTCAAACCTACAATAAAAGTATTTGGCCAATTGGTAATAGTTTGTAAATGTCATGAATATTCGCCATAGGCACACATATAGCATTCTTACCGTTCAGAGGGTTCTTATCGAAGGAAAGCGATTATTTTTGTTCAAAGAATTTCTCTTGCATAAATCTGATAAAAATGTTAAAATCGTCCCATGGAAGGTACATGTTTCACCATAAGTGTGAAAATGCCAATCGAGCTTTTTATGTGGTTATCACTCCTAAATTATTATTATATAAAACCATTGCTGGAGGCGCTTATTTTAAAATTTTATGTTTTCAATGCGCCTTTTGAAGGAGGTGCCTTTACAGAGAAATACGAGAGCGTTTCTATAGCCTTCAACTCTTAACAAAAACAATAAGCAACTTTTTATCTGGTATAAAGCAACTAATGCTAAAGAGACCAAAACAAGAATTTGACTTGTATATTCAGTGAAAATCCGGCGACGTCTGTCTTGATTACGTATGTTAAGCTAGCTTCACTTAAATAGAATATACTTGACTGGACATTAAGAAACGAATAAGCGTCTTAAAGACTCAGAAACTTTGGCATAAACAGACATGGCTTATACAGTCTCCTCAATCTAATTCACGTTTGTGGTTGATTGGTTCAATACTTCCTAAACTTCAATTCATCCTAGCCACATTGATTTTCACAGCAAGAGTTCTTATATTTGGACATGGGAAAATGTACAAGCTTACGGTTCAGAGGCAAGTCTGATATTTGTCAGGTTCTTCTGCTTAAGGGTTTAAGAGGTGTGAGTAGCGGCTAGCACATTTCAAACACAAGTAAAGCATGCAATTAGCACATTGCTCCAATCTCGTATCTAGTGGCTGCGAACAATATCCGACAAGGAGATAGACAGAGAGATACGATTTGCTCCAAGATCACGTGCATGATTAGCGGCTATTCCTGTAGTTAATCCGCGGTGAACTGTTTACTAGAGAAGGGTTGTACAAGGATAAAACTTAAGACTCCTTGACTCCGATAAATTATGGAATAAATTATAACTCTGCGGTTAAGCACTGCTATATATTAATATCCACTGTCCTTATTCAATCCGGTTGGAGAGAACAGTTTCCGGTTTCTATTTTCCAAAAGCTGAAAAGCTATACTTATATTAGGAAATGAAAAACTAGGACCACATAGTATTGTTTGGAAGTAAATAATATTGTATATGTAGAAATATATACTCAATTTGCAGACAGTACTGTTTCGCCATTTGTGGGCTGCACAGGGCGTCGAGACAAATCACTAACTATGTAGCTAGCAACGCTGCTACAAGGCAGTTTAAGGAATTCGTATGGTACCATGCCAGAGTTCTGAAACTGCGCATGCTCAATACGCATGGCATAAAGTATGTATTTATACATACTTTATATATATTCCAATTCGGTTAGGAAATTTAAATATTCACTGCTGCTTATCAGAAAAAGGGTTCTGTTTTGATTTATCATTCACTCTAACAACGGTATCCATAATATTTGTTAGATTTAGACATACAGTTACATATAGTTACATATAGTTACATATACCTATACCTCAAGAGACATCAAAGGGGATGGATTGAAGAAATGTGATAGAATGTTTTTACTCAATATTCTTACAGAACTAGTATTCGGAATCGTATTTCTTTTCACATGGCTCTCTGCAACTCCGTCGCTTAACTGTCTTCAGGTATAGGAAAATCAAATATATCTTGGCAAAACTCCCGTATCCTATCACCCACATCAGATGTATGATTGAAAAGGTCTCCATGTAAAACTCACTTGTTAAAGTTTCACATACATGTTGGGAGGAGAAGGAAAAGTAGGTAAGCAAGGATTCTTGTGGTAATTCTATGATATCATACCCTTCGATGGCTAAAGTTTACAAGAGTGCTTTTTAATAAGCATGATTACAATAACTATTTCAAGTCAATATGCATAATAAGGAATAAATTGACTTTTCAGGTCAACATTTTGAAAGAGAAAAGTGCAACTCCGTTATGCCACTGCTGGCATATTATCTTATAAATTTCTTTCCACGCTTGATGATCTTGTGTCATTTACATCAACGTGTTGTTGCTCAAGTCATTAATTTCATCTCTCCGTGTTCTTCTCTTGGTATTAATTATTTCTGTTCTACAAAATTTGTCGTTTAAATAGCCATGCTTGATTTACTACAATAGCAACGTACACTTAGTATAAAGCTTGAATATAAAGCGTTTCTAAATTCTCCAATTTTTTTTGTATATTTATTTGGGTAATTCTTCCCTCTGCTTGCGTGTGTCTAGTACCTCCATTCTTCATATAAGAGCTTTGTTTTACAAAACTGAGTAACGTAACAGGGAAAACTAAGCTTTCTATGATGCAGTCTATTGCAATTTGTTGCTTGGATCTTATATGTACGGTCTCTCAAACCAAAGTAAAGTTCTATTTAATCTGTTCAGGTTCAAAGAATATCTTGTTGATAAAGGTCTTCGCCGGGAAAGGAATAATATGCTTTGAGCTACACAAGGCTTCCCAGACTTAATTCGTATACACTAGTTCCTCGATCAATGCTTCTCAGTTCCATCAATTAGACGAATACAGAGATACCTTAAGAAACACTACAAAGCACCATTGTACGATGTAAATCAATAGATTTATTCATCCAATGAAAGTTTCATTAAGCAATACTTGATCCAAGTGTTACAATTTCAATAATAAAGATGAGTCGAATTTAAACTCAGGTGTTACGTTAACTTCCTTTGAGTCTCAAGGTATCCTCTGGTTGGTCGTAATCTGGGGCAACACCATCGTTTTTCTTACATTAGATACTACGGCACTTGTGGTGGGAGTGGGTATCATCCCAACACCCTATTAAATGTTGAATACTTCCCCCAGTATTACCTGTGCGTATTCTACAGACCTGGTAAGGATGGAAGGCTAAGTGAACCTCGGCACTACTTCACATCGAAATGCACGTCCAGTACCACTTGGGCACTCGTGTCTCGACATCTCTTAACCGGATTAATTTTATTTCTTCAGAACGTTAATAACTGCTTACAAAATGGTTTTAACTGATGGTTATTAGTGTTGAAAAATTAATGGCCATGCCTGGTTTCGATCCACGGCCTTCCGTACTGCAGGCCAGCGTGCCAACCACTACACTACACAGGCTTGCTCCTCCGAGAGCACAGCTTTAGGCATACCACGTTCATTAGACAGTGCACTCCGCGATAACATGACTACACAATGACCAACTTCCAACATAGCCCCCCTGAATGTGAGCATCCAGGTGTTGACCTACCTTGATCGCCATCCATGATCCACCACATGGTTATCCCGATTGTCCGGGTGCTCCAAGCATACCCTATCAAATGGCTCGCCATCCTAGTGTTTCCAGTTGACTTACGTGCTTGGGCCCATAACCTGTTGAAAAACTGATGCCCGTGTTCGGTTTTGATCCATGGCCTTTCGTACTGCAATTAGGCTATATATGTTTACAAAGCTGTGCGCATAAAAAGTTGATTGTAGACAGCATTATATCGTCGTAAGCATTAGTTTCAACTGGCGGCCGTTAATGGTATATATCACCTGAAGTAGTTAAAGGTAGGTAAAATTAAGAGGAGTGCAGACAAATACTGAATTCTAGTTAATAAGAGAACATATTATGTTACAAATTTGTTCATCAGTGTTGGATGCTCTTGACACAAACAGATTTTGGTAAATATAAGCTCGTCAATCTTATTTTGGGGAAGACAGGATAGTTGCTCATCTTATTAATATCCATTCTAATGGTTTTGATTTAGCTAAATCCATTTGTAGAAAATAAGGGGTTTGACGCCTATTTGATTATTATTAGCACGGTATGTAACAGTATTCTCCCAATATCATTCGATACAGCAATAATAATTAGTAGTACTTTTGTTGAAACGTTATTGATTGACTTGACAGCATTTTGTGGACCGCTTTGAGAATGGAAGCATCAATCTGGCACGGTATTACTATCCGTTTTTAGGATTCGCTACTCCTCCGCGTTGTATGTGTCTTGCTGCAATATTTATTAAAAAACAACCTAGAGCGCAGGCAAAAGGTTAGCCTTCCTCCAGGAGAAATATGTGCCTTCAAAACCTCAAAATCCTATTAAGAAAAGTATCTACTGAAAACACATTTCATTAGGACAAATACTTGAACAATTCTTAGTAAATCAAATCGTCCTATACTTAGACCAATTCTCTTGTTTCTTAGAGTTTTTGACTGTTGTAAAGCACATTCCCTTAATGCATGGATCCGGAGTTCAAATTGTTGTTTGTACATACTTTTCTAGTATATTTCAGAGCTTTTCAATATTTAAACTTAAGGCTAATGCTGTTGGACATTTGTTATACTGAATATAAAACACTAGAAAGTGATTGCTTTGTATGGAAAGTCAGTTTTAGTCTGGGCAATTTCTTTATAGTGCACATTATCAGCAATGGCCATTCTGACATTTAAATGCTTTCACAACTTTATTATTCTTTTTTTCATTGATGATTACAATTGTTGATCACTTTCTCTTACATTATCTAGTGGACATGACTTTCCTGCGGCTTTGCAGTTGCACAGTATTCGTATTTCCAGATGTCCGTAACAAGTACATTATCCTCGAAGTGAAACCGAGATTAAACCTATATATGAAAGACGTTTTCCTGTTCTATAGCAGCATGTGCAAGTATGACAAAACCTGATCTGGACGTTCTTTACAGCAAGCGAGAACTTTGGTGAGGCTATGACGTTCGACGAATATATGTTTCGTTCGAGATCTTGCAGTGGAGGCTCAGTATTCCCTGTAGGGGATTTAGTATCAAAATTTCTCTTACTTCCAGCTATGGTAATGTCAAGCTCAGCCACGCAAATATACGCCATAGGCGTTGTTATAAACGACATATTTAACAAATCAAAATTTTGTCGTGAAAAGAAAAGGTAACATGTACGGAAAGTTTAATTGCGTACAAGAAAAATATGATGGAGAATGGCTTAGAAATAATAATAGTGACTGGATTACTTTCAGAGAAACGTGTTGTTACTTGGAACTTGGATAATGACACTAATTAGATGGAAAGGTCTTCTGGTCATCACATAAACATGTACAGTGATGAGGGTTGGACCTTAGTAAGAGAGCCGGTGAGAAAATTGGGGCACTAAACAAACTTATGTTACGTAGGAGCTTTACAGAAAAATGACATAAGTCCAAAGTTCTCTGCACCAAGCTTTGTCAAAGTGATTGAGTAGGGCGCCAAGAACAAAGGCAGAAGTTATATGTGATCATCGTAACCAATGAAGCTCTATTTGCAAATAGAATGTCAGTGAGTGTAACAGTATTTGACCGTAAGGGACCGCATGTAAATTGTAAGGTTAGCTAAATATTAAAGAATGGGAAGCAAGAAAATGGCAAATGAAACCAGAGACCAAAAAAAATGACAGGGAAATGTGATTAACTTAGATTTTCACAATGGAGTGTTTAGCGTAAGAGAAGGACTAGTACCTGTTAGCAACGAAGCATTTAGAATTAAATGCCAAAGATCAGGGTGGACATAAGTGATACCAAATGTCAAAGAATGGGTTCGGATACAGAGAGGCAAGGAAATGGCAAGTAAAAGAAGAGACCAAACAAGATGACAGGGAATGGTAATTAAGCTACATTTCTACTGTGGAGTGTTTATCATAAGAGAAGAACCAGTGCCTGATCGCTAGAAAATATTTAAAAACAAATGCTAAAGATCAGATAGGGCACAAGGGATACCAAATGCCAAAGAATGGTATCGGGTATGGAGATGCAAAGAAATACAAAATACAGACCAAACAAGATGACAGGGAAGGGTAATTAACCCAAATTTCCATTTCTTGAGGAGGCTTAAATATCACTCTACAAATTTTGAGGGCGGTGTTTCTTGGCCTTCCTTGGCCGTTAGTGTCCTGAGTATATTGTATTATGGCATCCGGAATGCCTTCAGACGTTCACACTTACAAGGACAGAAAATTGGTAATAAAAGGTATTGTAAAATATAATTTTGATATAGATCTACATAGCTTGATAGGCTGGGTGCTCTGTATCTTTCCTTACACCTCTTGGAAAACGTGCCCAATGATTATGATTTTTGGAAACTGTACATAGAACGTATTGAAAACGATTTTCAAGTTTTATTTTTAGGACAACTTATCCAACATGACATCGGGGATGCCTTGTAAGATGAACTGCTGAGGGCATTGTTAATGCATAAAACACTGTCAATATGCTATTAGTAAGAGGCATACATTATGCAAGGGCTCAGAATTTATGCAAGAGGCATATATTTTGTATGGTCTCAGAATTTATGTCAGAGGCATACATTTCGTATGGCCTCAGTATTTATGTAAATTCTTTTAACACAAAAGTGTCTGTCTCAAAAAAGTGATGTGGATCGTCAATATAGATAATCTGAGGACCTATTCCTACTGCAGATTCGCCTGCCATAAAGTTCATTATATCAACATATTAAAATGTAAGAATAAATGAAACTGGTACTTCAACTCAGAATCATCAACAAGTAATCCCAACTTTCGACTACTCATTACTTAGTCAACACCCATCATAGTGCCTTCTTAGTTGACTTCATCAAATGGTCATACAATAGTATGTACATAGATCGTATATTTTTGGAGGCTTAGACAAAATATAATGCATTTGAAACCATAAAGACCTTTTGCGCATGGTCTGGCATATTGCTTAGAAATTATAGTAAAACAAATCCCCTCTGGATTATTATGGCTTAGCACGTGATTAACATTCCAAGAAAATGGAAGAAATATTTTCAAGAGGATCATTCTGGAATATAATTCAAAGCATGTTCTTGTCTATATTTGCCGCTATTGAGGTTGAATTTATCATTACAATAACCGGAATTATGTCACTAGAAAAAACTTTATTAATGAAATGTCATTCAATGACTTTATTTGCCAAATAACGGGTCCATTACAAACATCGTCATTTGCGCTAGGGAACGCATGTAAAATATTTCTGTTGTGATTTTGTTTCATACCTTCCACGTCATCGCTTCTGGACTGGAAGTTATGAAGGTAGGATCCAAGAAGTTAGCATTTTATAATCAACCTCGCTTTCATGTATTGGTTTCTATCTTTATAATCTTAAAGTGTAACCCATGACGTCAGCCTAATATATTTTAGTGGTAAAATAACAGGCAAGCATTATTGTCCCTACAGTGTCAATTTGACTATTGATATAAGAAGGTACATTTCGCAGTAACAACGTTTTATCATTAGTAAATCATTTGCTTACGATATTCAGCTTCCTTCAAATGTTAATTTTCTGTATCGATATTATTAAAGGGAGTGTGTGTGTATGTGTATATGTTCGTATGTTCTGCTTCTAACCCTCCATTTCTTGATTGGTCTCACGAAATTCGGGCGCTGACCTCCTTGGACCCATAGTATTTTGACAACGAAAGATGAGCCACGTCTGAGTTGATCTCCGGGCAGGGGGAAGATTCTCCATGGTGGGCCCAAATTCCATGGGATTATTAAACGAGGGTTCAAAATTGGGTATGCACACCCTCAAGCTCTTTAGAAATTATACTGAGTAATAATGATCCATCGGCGATGGGTGGTCTTAGCTTGTCTTCTATAAACCTCGTTTAGCGTGTTATTACAAAATATGCGACAGGTTCTTTCTGAAGAATAGAAAAAGCTTATGTTTTTGCGATTGTTTACAAGAGTTGTATTTAAAAATATTATATCATACTGATTTTATGCAGGATATCCAATTTGTCTCTAAATCTGAAATTTTTTTCCTGGAATTCCTAAAAATCCCTGAGGCTCATGTCAAGTTTTTGAGATTTGGAGTAAAGGTGTACTTCCGAGCAAACGTATGTTAATGCGCATCAGAATGAAAGACGAGATAAAACTATATGCATATACGGAGGATTTTTGAAAACTTAAGGGAAGTTGGTGGGCGCTTTCAAAAAACTTACTTTTCTTTTAGTCCTCAACCTTTCCGACCTTTTAAACATTTTTGGATTATAAAAGTTGGGAAGAAAATGAAAAACACCTTAGGGCATGACGGACATAAATTTAAGGGTATAATAAATATTAAGGAGGTGTTACCCCCCTTTTCAGCCTAATTTATTGATTCTAAACGCAAAGGTTGGGGATCAAACCTGTGTACCCTGAGTGTACGCCATCGGATTACAATATCAGGTTTATGATATGTAATTTAGATATTTATTTAAAGATTCAAGAGTTGACTGTCATGGCTGGATGATCAAAGGTTCGTCTTAATCTTAGTGTAGTCAATAACATCTTGTTTTAACGTTTAAAAACCTTTGGAATGATAATACTAAGGAAAGTGAGACCAGAAATCAACAACAGTCAGAACCTCAAACTCAACACCGGTGCGCACGAGGTAGACCTTCATCATCAGGGCTGTGGTAAAAATGATAATCCATCTCATTTCACTTGCTTGTATGCTACTTCCTAATACAGCGACTACATAGCATTGTGTGTATATATACTTTTATATCTCTTACTATACTAAAATACTATATATATATGTGTGTAAAAGATGTATATTGAAGTCTATATATCCTACAAAACGCTTCTTTCTAAGGTCATTAATGTTCTTTATCGATATACGCGTATATAAACAGAATGATTTGTCTGACGATCGTGAAAAAGTGAAGCTTAGAGTTGTAAATGTCCGTATTTTATATTTAATGTATCTCCGCATCGCTCTGCACCTTTGTATCGAGTGCTGCAGCATATTACAACAACCGTCCTGATTATAAGTATACATATACATATCAGGGTCATAGTCGCCGAGGGACAGAGTGGGCAATTCCCCCCTATTTCAAAAAACACTTTCAAAAACACCCTGTTAACAATTGCCAGCTACGAATGCATCATGGAGTGATATTTAAATCATTGGGAAGTACCTCACTGTTTGCTAGAGTTGTATGAAGTAATTAAGTAACCTATTTTGACCCCACTTTTCAAAGACCGAGTGTATATGTATATATATATATTTATATTTCAAAGTTGTGGAATATTAAGAATTGGAGTTGTTAAGAGTTGTATGTACATATACATAGATATCTAAATATATATATATAGGTTTTCGAGAGGTCGTAAGGGCTCCGTAGGGTGCTGCTTCTTTTTTAAAAGGTCCAACCTTTTACGTAACATGTAAAGTTATAATGCATTTTTGGAATATGTTTTCGAAAAGTACGGTGTATACAATAAATAAATTGTAATCTGCATGCTACAACACGGTATGAAAGGATATATCAACACCCCCAATTCTTTTGCTATCACTCATCTGCGTGCACCTGAGCCATACCGATGCCAATGCCCAATTAACGCTTTTACATGTGTATTTTTATGATCTGTTTCCATAGTTTCTCTAAGACAGCCTTGAAAAGTTAAAATAAGTAGCGGAACAAGGCAGTTCACAGATGTCTGCAGAAGCACGACTTCTATTTGAGAAAATTGTAATCGACTTACTCTGACAAATTTTCGTGCCCCTGCCAATTCTCCAGACTTTAAATGCACGCCAAGAATTCAGTCTTCATTTGATGCACACCTTGGCTTACTTTTGACCAATAAATATTTCTGTCGACTTCAAATCGAGTAACAAAGAAACGAGGAAATTAATGTCAGGAAGGCGAGGTACAGTAGGTTATCTAAGCATGGATATTGATACCTTTATGATGTGGGATGGTCGTATTTGGAATCAGCCTATATCTTGTAATTATTGCTCAAAGTGTTTTTAAGAAGAGAGGATTTGAAGTGATAAATTTTGAATAGATACTAGAGAGATAGAAAAGTATGTCACCAGTTGTGTAACTTTCAATTGGCTGTGGACAGCATGATGGGTCGTATGGCAGTCCTTACATGTTTACGTCACATGGCGCTGAGAGGCTGGCCTCCAAAATTGCGTAGAGCTAAATGTCGATGTTCCTCCGGTGAGGTATTAGGAGCTAATTTGGTAGCTAGAGAAATAGGTCATCTTATCAACAGGAGTCATCTATCTCAGTTGGTAGAGCGCATGCCGCCAATGTGTAGATCCTGTTGGTGACATATTTCCCTAGAATCTATTCAAAATTATTGTTCAGTGTCTCTGTCTATCGTGCTAAGATGCGTCTCTCACCAAACAAAATACGAGACTTGTTATCAAAATGATTTCAGATATCACAATCTTATTAATCTGAAACCCTATAGTGTTTACTGAGAATGGCAAAGGAATAAATGTGAATAAATGTGAAATTTCAATAAAAAGCAACACACGGTAATCCTACAGCGGCAATTGTTCTGAGTGGGTAAAACAAAGGTTGCTTACCTCTTTGTCTGAATGACCAATAGCAAAATTAGGATAACAGTTCTTGAATTCTTACCTATTCCACAACTCATCATGAAATGCCAGTCTACTTCCACATACCAGAGACTTTGACATGTTGACGTCACTGTACAATCATCAGGCCTGAAACAGATTGTTGAGGAAGCATTAACATGACGTTTGAATCACAGCTCGCTCCATACAATATTCTCCACTACGTTGAACTCTGGGCTCCCAGATAAGATAATATTGAAGATAATTGAAAGCAAGCAGAAAATAATGGAACTGAACACGCTGATTTTTGTAATTCTATCATCCACGTCAACCCAACTTGTTTAAAGTAAAAACCAAAACGAAAGCAGCGACAGAGTTACTCCCTACACCTATCGCTGACCTCGGTCATCTTGTAATAGGAGTATTTGCTATTTAATTCTTTCCATATTGTAATCCTAGACTAGGCCTCATATATTTCTCTCTGGTATTACTTCTTTCCTTTCTTGGTGTGCTAGTTTCACGTCTAGTGGTGAAAATCAATCAAGGATTTTTCCAAGTATAACCAATGTTTATACCTATCCATGATAACACAGAAACATTGTCATTATTTGTGATGTTTTCGTGGACGCATCTTTGTGAATGTCATAACAGAGCCATTCGCATCAATAAATTATCCGGTGGCCATGTTTGTTTGGGCTGAAGACAGAGTCTATTTCTATGGATTAGCACCGTCAAAAGGTTTAAAACTTTGTACTGTTTAGTGGAATATTGCTGAAACTAACTTAAGATATTAATGACTTCTAATATACTTACTTGGTAAAGACATACGCTGCTCGAATTCATAAAATAATTTTATAACGTTGTAACATAATATTCTTGTAGTACCTACCAGTCCCAATCGTCCATAGCTATCAATGGTTAAAGCACGTACTGTTCCATACTGAAAAACAGTGTTGTAGCGTCTGAAGACATTATTTTATGTATCCTGGTGTAATTAGAGGAGAAAGGTTTGCTAGATCCTTAGAAAATGGCGGACACATAACCAATACAAACTAAAAACTGCCCTTCATTACTAATATTGTTGTTATTAAATCATCATGTGGTATAATGCTGCCATTTTGTACTCATGATATCTGACAGGCTGTCAATTATTAGCATTCTTGAAATAAAAAAACCCAATTACAATTTGTTTATTTCCATACAAGCACTAATCGAAAAGTTTCCATGCAATTTAGGAGAACAATATATGTAAACCCTATTGCAATCATCGCGCAACCAATGCTATGTTTCAACAAGCACTTACTGGTGAGACTTAGAAATTTGTGGCTGGGATTTGTATTTGCCTGGAATAATTGAATTCACAAATTTACATAAAGTGTGGTTCTTCTCCTAAAGATTCTGACCGATTGAAGGAAGTCATAGTTCTGATTAAAATACTTGGCTCACAAGTCATGCTATTCTGTTAATGATATTGTATGCGGTCATTAAAAGTCGAGGGTCGATCACCTTTCCCCGTGCTGTATCTATGCAATACGAAAGCATGGCAGACTGTTTCCTTTTGCTGTTAAAGCAGGTGGGGCGTAAGTTTGGAAAAATCTTGAAAATAATCCAAAAGTCCAGCTTATGAAAGATCTAAATAACTTCATAAATAACTACACAGATTCAAGTATCAGTCTTCATTTGATATCACTAAAATCTTTTAGATGTTTGTTTATCACTTTTATCCAAAAGATCTTTTGTGTTTGAAGGGTTTGTACAGATCAAAGAAAATTCTGGTTAATAAAAAACTACTAACAAAGAAAGTCTAGATTTATCCTGTTCAACAGCTACTAAATTTGTCTAGTACCTCCATGAATGGATTTTGTCAGTTATTTTTTGTGCCACGTCCACAATTAACTCTACTATCCTTTACGTCTCCAACGTTATCACAGGAGCTATAAGGAAGTTATATCTCAAACCATTGATAACTTAATAGCACGCTCCTTGTAAAAGTGCTCGAGAATTTTAAGAAACTATTTTCGCCTGCTTTAGGCATGTTTGTTGCACAGTTATGGGAAGATAAATCATTAACAAGAGCTGCAGTCAGAGCTTTCTACTTTTTTATGTCTTCTTTATGTTGTCACAATTTAGTCGCATTCATCTTATCCAACCTCTTCTACATAGAGGTAACTACGTGGGGTCCAAGAGCGGTGCAAGTATCCCTATAATTTTGATTGGCATTAATATTCCTAGCTTTGTTGTTCGCCCTTTTGAATGATGTGTATTGACTCTCTAGGGGATACTCCACTATTTCCCTGATGGTTACGATACCATCCCCCTAGCATCGAAATGTTATCAATTGCCTTAGTTACTGTATATGTACAAGTAAAACGTGAACATTAAAAACATGAAAGTAACTCAAGAGATGCATCACCATGGAGATGGGAAATTTATTGAAAGAGGCGAAACAAGATTCTTGGGCTAACAAAACAATTGTCAGAAGGCATACCATTAGAACCGCAAACGTGTATCGTGTTAACCAGCAACCGATTAAACATAAACAGTCCATCAGCCAAGTATTGATACTGTTGACCTGCACACACGCTTATAAAGTTCTCTGATTGTATAATATGTATAACGGTGTTGCAGCCCTTATTTGCAATGCCTGTTATAAGTACACTGGTTTCCCATTGCCACCAACATTTTCCCCAATCATTTATTCGGAAATGCCACCTTGTATGTTGCGAAGTCCCAGGGTCACATGACTTGGCTTTGCTGTCACCTGGAGCGATGGCGTAGTAGACTAGGGCGAGAACACAGAGCTACAAATTAGCCATCTCGACTTTTGCGACTCACCCTCTTTCTAGTGCTAGCCTGTTATGTGGTTTTCCAAATTTCAGGCTTAGGAATGAGGCTTTCTGTGTTTACAACAATAAAACATATTAGCTCTTATCCTTTAGTGACTTTTAGCCTTCTTATGTAGTGATTAACGGGCATAAAAAATCTCCTCCCCTGAAATAACCCCCTCCACCCCCAACATCTTCTTGGATGTCACTCAGTTTTCTTTAGCATTCTAGTGATTTGTTTAGAATATCTCCTATTTTTCAAGGAAACTTAGAGGATTCGATATTAGCAGTTACGATTACTTCAAGGAAACCTATCCACTTGCAGAGCATTGATAAGAAAAGCGAAGAAGTGGTGCTCATGATCCTTTGTCGAATATCAGTGAAAATGTTCTGAATCTCTTTTGTGACTTCGTTTATCTAGCGGTGAAAAATTGTATAGGAATTTCCTTCTTTAACTTTAAGTACGGTACAGATAGCATTAATTCATGTAAAGAGCTCTCTGCCTTCGACAATCGTCTAAAATAGGAACGGTTAAAATACGTCCGCACTTTGGCGGTTATATTTGTTTTTGTCTTAGCTTTATTACAAATAAAAGGGTTAGATAAATAGATTGATCTGTAGTGTCTAATGTACCTCCGTTCGGCATTCGCTTTGCCTTTACCTTTAGTATTAATCCCGTTTGCTCAGCTAATACGACATGAGCAGTTTCTGTTGACACAAAGTCAAGGAAAACAATGTAAATGGATTTGCTAACAAGTTGATGTGTACTATGAGAAACAAGGAAAGTTAAAATGGATAGCATAGCTTTGCTGATATTGTTAGAAAAATGTTTGCCGAGTCAACATTTAACTGCAAATGATCGACTATCAGCAACGCTAAAGGAGAAGCAGTTTCCGTGAAATTAAAAGTGACAACAATAAGTAAATGGCAAGACCTTGTGTGTACTTGATTACAACTCACAGAGATGCAATTATTACGGTGGACTTATAATTGGCAATAATGTGCATTGATGGATGTTGAAGTATATATATCAAGGAAAATATAAGTGAGTATGTTTAGTTGCCTCTACTATCCTGCTGTAGGACTATTACATCGTGTAGATCTGCCTCTTTCTCTAATGCTTTGAGGTCATCTGATACACCTAAAGACCTAAACAAATCTGCAAAAAACCCGATACAAGCGCTGAGGGGATGACCCTTTATAGGTATTAGTATTTTGATGAGTTGTGAGAACGTTCATACTAGAACAGTCTGGTGGCGTGACATGAAGCTGACCCGTTCCCAAGCTGAGTACACACATACACTAGTGTTGATAACACATGCATTGAGATGACTACTTTTGACACAGAATATCAAAGCTCTACTATCTCTTATTCGTCAAGTTGGGAAATGTCTGCTTTCAATGCAGCAGCTATTGGAAACGTTGCAAGTTGCTTTGAGACTAACGAAATGACTTTTTATGTTACGGTAAAAGTCACTAGCTGTCGAATTTACTTGACTCTGTTGATGTGGAGGAAAGGCTTTGCAGTAAACTTAAATCGTTGCAAAAGCTAGAAACTCAACAAACCCAGAGATCACCTGTTCGAATCCACTGTTTTCATCATTAGGGTTTCCTGACCTTTTCCTATTCTGATGGTATACTTGGAAATAGTTTTCCATGCTTCAGACGTACGGATGAAGTAACCTAATAGTGAATCACAGGGTTGATTAGACTATTTAGCGCTTAGAAGGTGGATAATCTAAGAGATAAATCTCACTTATTTCAAAGCCTTCAGGCAACTTAGCATTTTACTGGTGGTACCTCGTGCCCTTGCACAGACAGTGCTAGCTTGATTGAGGGAGAATGCAATGTTTCGCACAATCAATGAACTACTTTAACAAGTCAATCGTACCAGTTGTTCGGAAATCTGCTAATATTGTGTAACTTCAGCTCCTAAAAGGATGACAGGGGGTGCAGAAGGGGAGATAAAGTGATTACGACAGCCAGTGGTGGAGGGTGGTATTTTGGGTTTCCATGTATGAGCCTTACATAGAGAGAATAGAAGATGTATGGTCGTCTCTAAAAAAATCCATGAGCAATTTTCGGATTCACGTTCTTCTTCCAGATGGCACTGCTATCCTTAGTGAGAAGTGATGAAGAAAATGGTACCCTAAAATTGCTTGCTCATTTACTAGCTTTTCATCAGGTGCAGGGGGCTGCTTATCCAATCATGACAACCATTAAATAAAATATCATCATTGTATGGTAAGGCCTTATAAGACATAAAATAGAATCGAGGATGTAGAGCTACTAGCAGTACGCTTTATTGGAAAAGAAAGCATCAGAAATGCGTCTCTCTCTGAAGCGAGGTTCGTCTAGGGTTTTCAACTTGAAGAGTTAGAGGTTGTTTTATTCCGGGGGAATTTACGCTTTTGGAGCCCAATCAAATGGAGCCGAATCAAATTGAGGCTCAAAACGGACGAAGTCGGACAAATTGGACGAAGTCAAAGACATGTTTTCTCTTATAATTACACAGTAGTAGCATAGTGGTAGAGTGTCAGACTCACAAACCAAGAGTCGCGGGTTCACACCGACCCTGAGCTTGCTCTGTCATCTGCTCTTGTGAAGTGGGAAAACTATGTCTTGAGAGATAGGATAGAGAGGGTACTGCAAGCATGAATAGACTATCATCTGAAGGGGAAAAGAAACGCCATTCCTAGTAGTGGTTTCGGCCTTGGATAAGGTGAAGGTATTAAAAAAATTACAACTGAATGAGGCAACCTTTAATCTTTGCTAGCAATGGGCAACAGTTGATAGTAACGACCCAACAGTGCTTTTCATCTTTGATTTAGTTGCTTGAAAGTCGAATGTGGCGTAACTTGTTCAAGGAGGAGATCTTGTCTGCCACTGTTTCACATCGTATTGAATAGAATGGCCAAGAAAAGGAAGAGGGAATTAAGTGTTTTGCTTTGCTAAGAATACGCGTTAAACTGGGATGATTTTGGAATTAAATTGACATCAATAGTTTATGCACTCAATTGCTCTATTATTAGCTTTCGATACACTATTCCTGCTGAGTGACTTCAATACTAGAAGTTATGTCAGAAGTTTAGCAGCATTCTCTGGTAGTCATGTTATTGGTGATTTAAATTGCCTCTTTCTTTTCTCTTTTTCTATGGAATTTATACTTTTGTGCACTTAAATGGTATTCCAGCAACCTTACCATTACAAGACAAGTTATAAACAAACTCTGTGTCTTAAAATTACCTTTTAACGAACCACACGATAGGTTTTTCTGATCGACATTTTTTTATCGTACTTACTCAATATTCATTGGTAACTCTGAGTATATTTGTTCAAAAATCAAGATAAAAATCACAAAAATCTATAAGAACTCAGCCAAAGCCCGGTAGGCAATTGCTCTTAACATTTTGAACTTTAGTTATACAAAGAATTGAGAAGCCTTCCTTAAAACATGTCACGAAAGGTGAAACAGAAGTGGTGTAAGCTGAAAGTTAATTTCTCCAAAAAATATTCATGACTTTCTTTTTCAAAGTTTGTGTTGGCAATCAGTGCTAGGACAAGTTATTTTTTCGCTAACATACGCCTACAGTTGCACTTAGTGGGTGTGCTTAGGTTCCCCATTGATTACCAGATATGAATAAGAGTTGACACATGAAGCATCAAGATGTACCCTTTCTGCCTACTATTACGATATTCTGTCCTTACGTCTTAAAATGAGGCTTGTAAATATGATGACTCAGTTTGTCACCAAAATATATGAATTCTTCATCTTTATATGTTTCATAAGTTTGGTCTTGTGAAGATACACTGTTACGTTGTATTGCCAGATTCTTTAATGTTTTCTGTTCAAAAATTAGTTTTATTGACAAGGCATTTCATTGGATTAACATAGTTGTTTCCAAGGTTGCTGCACAAGCCTGGAAAATTTGCAGAGTTCCTAGTAAATATTGCAAGAACCGGACCCGCCGAGTTTTATAGCAGCCTCAACGTGCTCGTAAGGTGGGATATGCCACAGGGGGCTTTAAAGAATCCCATTTTACTCAGGTTCATTCAAAATGTTTTCATGGGAAAAAGCTTTGATCTGCATGATTCCTCATTTTTGATTTAGATATTTTTTATTTGATTTTAAAAGTAGATTATTATAATGTATACAACTGAAGAGGGAAGTAGCCGATCCCTCATCTTAAATTTTTCACACTTGTCAAAGTTTTGCGCAAACCCTTTTGAGCTGGTGTCTAGACATTTTAGTTGTATATATAACATTTCCTCATTTAAAATGTCTTTCCTTTACTTAACCTTGAAACATATTCATACATGTTCTCATAGATATGCAATACATGCGTAACATATTTTTGAATCTATCTCCGCAACGAACGGACATAAATGCAGAGGTAGGGGAAGTAAAGCCATCTGGTTTAACATACCATTTAAAAACACAGTTAAAACGAGCATAGGTAAGGTATTTCGTAAATTTGTTGACAAATACTTCACTAACCATCCACCTCTAGGTATGACTGTTTATAGAAACAGATTCATGGTAGGCTAAAATTTCTTCCAAAACGTTAAAAGCGCTATCAATAAGCACACATCTAATGCTATGCATCATGTAAACGAGGCTGTAGAAAGAGCTCGTAGACGTAACGGCAGGAATGGAACTATTGAACTTTGGATACTATCAAAATATATGAAAGGGTTACCTTAAAAGCTTGTTCCTGCTGTCTTCTTGAATCTTCTTGAAATGTCCCCCTCAAGATCGTTCTCTGTCAGCCGCATTTACGCCCGGATCCATTTGGATCCCATATCATTGCTGCCTTTGTGTTCCGAATGCTAGACATACTCAGCAGGGTTCTTGTCCAGTGACTCAATGAAATGCATGAAGCTGTGCTTAGATTTCAGTTTCTTTCCATTTGACTTCTGCTTGAATTGGTGATGTTGTAGGTCATTTTCCCCCTTAATGTCATAGGTAAATGTCACCCTTCTTCAATGTAAGTCGGCTTTGTCCTCCAGTATTTACAATCCGAGTGTCTAAAAGTAAATTTTTGGAAACGAATCAAGTTTTATGTTAAATAACGAGGTTCAATGCTTCAACAGGAGGAAGGGACAACTATTGGAAAACTAAAGCCAGAAAACGCTTTTTGTCATACTACTTTGATTTTGCAAAAGAAAAATGTCTAGTGCTGCAAGAAAGCCTTAATATAATACGTTACTATAAGTAGACATTATAAGATATCTGATTCGACAAGGGAAATTATCGCCGACAGACCTAAAATGAAAAAAAACTCTGGTAAAACTCTAAAGAGTCAGTAGCAAGTAGTAACTTGTATAATGACTCTATACGAAAATATCAACAAATACAGAAATTATTGCAAGTCACTACTTCAGAAACGTGGTACATACTCCTCTCTTACAAAAGATGGGGCTCTTTCTGAACATTTGGCTGTTTTCACTACATAAAGTCCTTTATACAACATTTTCTGGCTCAGAAACGTTCTGCCTTTTACCTCTTTTTATTGATATAAAATGGTAATTCGCCAAAAACGATATCAAAAATCGTCTCTAACAATGCCTTTGCAAATTTTCAGACTAACAGATGAATTTTCAAGAGAAATATAGCTTGTTATGGTTGTGCAGGAGGTGAAAGAGGCTGAAGAGGAAGTTCGTGTGGCTCAGGCTGTCTCGCAAAGCAAACAGGGTGCATGGACCAGGTGGGAAACACTGGAACAGAGGAAGATCACTTGGAATGTTATGTGGAGGATGGAGCCTGCCCGAATCTCTTTCCTGTGGCGATCTGCGTACGATGTCCTGCCAACTCCTCAAAACCGAAGCCTTTGGTATGATGGGGAGTCTGACCGTTG